>JAEANM010011637.1:0-15180 GCA_017656035.1 Myanophis thanlyinensis | reverse complement strand
GAAGAAGAAGAAGAAGCAGAAGACAACTTATATACCACTTCACAGTGCTTTACAGGTCCTCTCGAAGTGGTTTACAGAGTCAGCTTATTGCCCCCAACAATCTGGGTCCACATAGAAGACAGGATATAGAACAGAGAGATAATAAGGAGAATTAGAAACTAAATTTCTTTGGCTTAGTTTAACAAATACCCATGCCAGAATTTTTTGCATTTGGGGATGATGACAAGAGGTGAAGTCCTGGGAATATATTGACAAACCAATCCAGCAGGAACTCCAAGCAGAGATCTCATGTATCAGCTCTCAGTAACAGTTTCAGGCGGTTTGAAGAACTTGTGTGCGCTAAATGTTAAGAGGACCATGACCCCCAGGCCTTCAAAGCCCTCATAAAAGAAAACCAATTACTACTAGCAATGGGGAAGAGGCAAGGAAGCCAGTATCTCTCATCTACATAACATAAGAAAATGCATTCACCAAAAGTGGGGGACAGGAGAGGAAAACCTAAAGACTCTTAGCTATTTTATTAAAAAGAAGTTACTAAGAAGGGTTTGTACTTAACATCTGTAGGGCCACTGACTCTGGTTTTAAGCCTTGGAGAAAGCCCAGCAAAAATTAAATGTGACTAAGTTTCATTTACAATAACCAAATGAGACTCTGTCGCAACTCATTAAGTTCTATTGATTTCCAATAGTTTAGCCAGGATTAATCTTTGCTAGTTTATATCCACTGTGCTGTAACAAATAGTTTGAATAGGGTGTTTTTAATATCTGATTGTTGCTAGCTTGCTGGTGCTGTTAATGAGTACGACATGTAACAACTTTTGCAATTGTCATATTTATTTTGAAGCACAAATTGAAAGATGAATCTAAATATTATTACCATCATCCTCTTTGATGCAACAATAGTGTGTAAGAGTGTGTGTTTGTGTGTGTGAATGGGGAGGGAAATTGCCATCAGAATAACATTGTGATAACGTAATGACAAACTCCCTCCATTGCTATAGAAATTGCTTTTTCTAGGATGCAATTTTGAGGCTGGAGTCCTTCCAATACACTCAAAACTGTCACTTCCAAAGTCAAAGCAGCCATTCCAAGATCCTCTAATGGTATGCGAAGGCAAACAGATGTAATAATTACAGTTACACGTATAATGGTTTAAAATATAAATCCATTAGCTAAGACCATACTACTTGTTTACAAGGATTGGTAATATCCCCAGGACAATTTCATGACGCTCCTTTCTTGATATCATTCTTGTTTTTTATATTAGATTATATTAGATTTTGGAGATCAACAGCTCTCCAAAAGCTTTTCAAATGTAGAAGTGCCTTGTATAAAGTTAGACATGTGATCTACTTTAGATGCTGCTTTAATGCATCTCTGATATTTGTGGTAGGTCAGTATCTGTTCCCAAGTTCAATTCTAGAACAGTTGTGCTGGTTGGGAATTATACGCAAACCTCCAGATATTGAGAAAATCTAATACAGCTTCTGCATACAGAATGATAATTTTTTTTTAAAATGGCATCATCCATCCATCCTTGCTGTTCTCTGTACAAGGATTCCCTTCTCAGAACACCTACATACGATATTTATCTCTGTTCCTGAAATATTTCCTGAAAATCCTTTCCCCCCCCAAACCTTATGTCTTACAACTTCTGAGACTCCAATTATTTTGTAACCTTAAAATAACTTCATGCAAATTTGAAGTATTAAAATTATATCAACTGGGACTTCACTGATTTAAAACAAATGGGATCAGATCTACATATCCCTTTTCATCACACTGTGGCCATCAGAGGCACAGGACCATCGAAGAAACATTTGGTTACAATATATAACCTCCTACGTCCCAACTAATGAATAGTGAACTAGAAGAAGATCATAGACAATTGTTTTTATACATGGCAACTGCAATAAGGCCATCACATGCACAAAGATGGAAGAGTACAAAAGCACTCATAATGGAAAAATGGATTGTGACAATGGCTGAGTTTTCAGAAATAGCTAAATTGACTTACTTGGTTAAAATGGGAATTAGAATTACTTTTATAAAAGACAGGACACCATTTATGGACACTTCGCTGAAAACGGATAAAAATAAACTGATGATTTCAGGAATTATTGATGAAAAAGGTATGTTTGTGGGAAGAAGGCAACCATGATGTGTAATTTCAATGGGTGGAGATAGCAATTATTAGATTTGTAACTGCTGTAAAGTAGACCAGAAATCACTTCTTTGGATATCTTTTTCTTTTGTTATCTTTTGCATTTTTATTTTATTTTCCTACTTTTTCTTCTATATTTCTGCAGGTTTTTTTTTAACTTATGTAAAATATTCTTATACTAAAAATTACTTTTAAAAATATGCTTCTGTCCCTCCCTACATAATTCAATCCTCATGGGATATTCCTGTCAGGAAGTAAAATCTGCTTTGAGAAAAGGATAATTAACAAGCAACTGAAGACTCTTTTGCGCATTTATTTCCAATCTGTCATTTCTCTTTTATGTATCTCCTCTGCTTTCTTTCCAGTTTATACCCACTCTCATCAGGATGTCAGGTGTAGAGTTTTTCTTGGAAAAGGAGGTGCAGTAATACGCATTAGATTAGACTGTAAACTCCTGAGGCAAATACCTGAAGGCAAGAGCTTTCATTGAATATCAAATGCACAGATAATATTTGTACATCAGATTCTAATCACATGGTTTACAATGAATATATCATGAAACTGGTTGGGAATCATGGAGCTGTAACCCAACACATTTGGCAATTACAGGCAGGAGTAAAAAAAATCAAGATGGCAGAAGCTCTACCAAATTTTACCTGCATTGTGACACAGATTAAAAACAACAAGCAGAGCTTCACTTGCATCATTGTGGCCTCCATCTTCCCTTTTTGAACCACACACTGTAGACAACCCCTCATTGCATGTTAGGAATGCCAAAAAAAACCCTGGAAAGTCACTGCAGATTCTGAACCAGAATTTGAGGGAATCTGAAGTGAAAAAAAGGGGAAAGCTCTCATTTGTAATTTTAATTTTCAGGAAGATATCAGCAATTTTTTCTAGTAAAAATTGTACTTGTACTTCTACATGCTCTTTGAGGCTTGCAACCACAGTTAGGTTCCCTTCAAATGTCTCAGAGGGATGATATGTCATAAATTAGCAGCATCAGTGGTACTTGTACAATGAGGGAGCTGCCTTAAAGAATACAATTTCTCCTATCCGTTGCTTAGAATGTTATATTGTAATTAAAGATTTGCAGGGGAGGGACAAGGGACACAGCAGTAATAGTGACTTGTGAACTGTGATTCCAAACCTGTTAGAACCTGCTGAATTTCACCTCTGTCCTACATGTATATATAATGGAATGGTTATGTGGGGATGAACTGAGGAGCTCATGGTCATTGTCTAAGTAATGTCAAGCTTGGTTTGGTCTTTCAGTCATTACACAAAATAATGGAAGAAACAGGAGAAGATTGTAAACCCTTCTCAAAGGATTAAATAATATGTACAAAATGGTGATTCAAGAGCAGGAACAAAAATCCAAGTTCCTATTATCTTTGTTCAGCCATCATTCTGCATCCACACTCTAGTCATGAAGAATTATTAGTAGGATTCCATAGTTTATCATAGTATTTCCTAAGATACGCCCACAATAGTGGGAGACATGAAAGGAGCCTCTCCAAAGATTGCATTACTTTTGGCAATCAGGCATCCACTCCAGGCAATGGTTTTGTCACTAGAAAATGCTTTCACTCCAGAAGCATTCTTTGGTTAGCTTTGTACATACTTTCCTGACAAATACTGACAAATCCACAATATTATCATGGAACAGGTCTAACCTATGTGACATTCTGAATTTTCAACTTCTTCTCAATTTTGGTTTCCTATCCTTTTAAGACCTTCTCTCCTTCCTTTTATAGATTGCTTTCCTGCTACACTACACAATGAGTAGTAATTCTAGGACACATTTCACAAGCTGTGGCTCTTCTACTGTGCAGAGTGCAAGTTTGTCTCTCCAAGAGAAATTTTAGAAGCTGTACAAAAAGTTAACAAGTAACCTTTGAACTCTGATGTCCAGCTCAGGTGCTAGTTCCTGCAGAGTAAAAAATTTACATGCAAATCCAATTTATTTTCAATAATCATATAATTGAATTTGCAGGCCTTTAAACCTCAGCAGGTGTAAAATTAACACTAACCTCCCCCAACAAAAAATGTGCTCCTCAACATTTTTTGCTGTTCCATGACTAATATTGAAAGAGGAAGAAAGATGTCTGCGCTAACATTCTCCATGTTCTGCAGCCAAAAACTCAAAACTTATTCATGCTCACATTTTGGGTCTCTTTTCCCCACCCTAATTTATTCTACTTGAAAATCAACTGGAACAGAAGGAGATGAAGTTTGAGTGTTGGGGGAGATGGCGGAAGAAATATGCATTCATGCCTAAGAGAAATAATGAAATGAACATACAGAGGGAGAAAGAGCAGTGTAGGTGGTTTGTCATTGTGATTATAGGTAACCTTGTAAAGCTTTCCCTTTTCTAAGCTTTTCAAGCAGTAGCCTCAAGCTCTCTACATTTTCTCACTTGGAAATATAAACTTAGAGCACAGTAATGATTAGAGAGAATCAAGCTGAACACCATGAAGTCATTTTTGGTCTTCCCAAAAATAAAGATGGGTTTAATTATTTATTATGCCTATTGCAGAAGAGTATGTACTAGATGGCAAATCAGATATGAATATTATAAACTAAAGGTTCAAGATGTTCTGTCACTGTATATTTTCATTGGCATAACCTTTTTAAAAATAGTGAAACGAGGGGTTGAATTTTTACTTCTGAAATATATAGCCCAAGGCAAGTCAGCACAACCTTTCAGCCTTGGGTTCCCTCTATCATAAAATAGCAATAAGGTGACTCAAGCTGAAAACAATAATGCACTTTCACACTCGTAAATGATATTTGCATAACACAGGAGATTAGTTATTTTAAGTGAGGATAAATCTAGTCCTGTTTATTAGCAATAACAATAGCACTTAGACTTATATACCGCTTCACAGTGCTTTACAAAGTCAGCCTATTGCTCCCAACAAACAGGGTCCTCATTCTACCCACTTTGGAAGGATGGAAGGCTAAGTCAACCTTGAGCCGGTGAGAATCGAACTGTTGGTAGTGGGTAGTCAGCCTGCAATACTGCTCTAACCACTAAGCCACCATGGCTAACTAAATACATGAGTTCAGCATTAGTTGCTGGAGTAGATTATTGTTTCTCTCTCACATAGACTTTGCCTATGAGCTTTACAGAGTCTGATTGGCAACTGTTGGGCTAAATGAACTTTTAGCCTGACCCAGAATAGAAATGGGTATTATTCTTTTCTCATACTGTTTCTATGATTTTGATTTCAATTTTTAATGATTTTTGTGTTTTTGCACTGAGAGAACAAAGACTGTGATAAACAGCTCACTGCATAATGCACCATCCCTCAGCTTCAATAGGGAACAACTGAAGCCAAAGTAGATGTTATGGAAACAGCCAGTTAGTTTGCTCAGTCTAAAATTGGAACGAAAACACTAGTTTTATACCAAAAACATTGCATAGGTGAGAAGAAGCGATTCTCCTTTGCACTTTACCTTCCCGTGCTCCTTCATTTCTGACAATTTTTCTCCATCAAACGGAAAGAAAAACTGTCCTAGGGATAACCAATTATAAATTCTATGGGGGGGGGGGCTGAGGCCACCCCACTCCCCCTTCAATCAGCACACTAAAGTTGAGTAAAGATCAGAAAATCAAGCCAGTCAATCCTGGAACTCAATTTGTCCAGTTTCAACTTTATTCCCCAAAAAAACAATACATTATAGCTTCAGCTTCACTGTCAAAAGCATGCCCTTCCTTTAGACTTCTTTTCAATATTTTTGGGTGAAGATGCTCCCTGGAGAACAGTTACTTGACCTCTATTCTGTGCCTGGAATATTTAGAGGAAATTGGCAGAAGAGAGGGTTGATACTTATATATACATCACTGACCTGAATTTTACAGGCAGTGAACAGTAGAAAGAAAAAGGAGTAAATCAGAGCTTTGAGTTGAACAATGTGGCGCCATTACCGCCTTTGATTGTCTTTCAGCACTGAATCAATGGTAGGTTCAGTGCTGAAGTGGGAAGAAAACTCTCAGGAACTTCAGCATATAGTCCCTTCCACAAACACTCCTCAATAAGCAATGGATCTCTCCCCTTTGTGACCCTGTCAAAATGACCTGCAAAGGCAGGCAAAGTCATTCAGATACAACCACAATTGAGCCCAATGTTTGTGTTGCTAAGTGAGATATTGGTTAAATGGAGCTTTGCCCCATTTTATGACCCTTCTTGACACAGTTGTTAAGTGAATCAATTGAAGTTGTTAAGTTAGTAACAGGGTTGTTAACGGAATCTGGCTTCCCCATTGACTTTAACTGCCAGAAGGTATTAAAAGATGGCCAAGTAACCCTGAAGACGCTGCAACCATCATAAATATGAGTCAGTTGCCAAGTGATTAAATTTTGAGAACATGACCATAGGGATGCTGCAATGGTTTGTAAGTGTGAAAAATGGTCATAAGTCATTATTTTCAGTGCCATTGTAACTTCAAATGGTCACTAAATGAACTGTTGTAAGTTGAGGACCACCTGCATTAAGCAGGTCAAAGTCAACAATAAATTTAAAAAAGGGTTAAGTCAAGATTAAAGTAATGAAACAATGCAATCTATGTCCTAAACTAGGAGGTCAAATGCACAGATCATTCATTGCTTGCTTGATTCAGAATTTGCCTTTCCCCTAAGGCAGAGGTGACTTAGATCTGGCCTGCGGGGCTGCCCTGAAAACAGCAAAGGACTGGTCCACGGTGCTTCTGCCAGTGAAAACAGGCTCCCGAGCTCCATTTTCACTAGCAGAAGATTGCAGGAAGCCGTGGCAGCTGAAAATGGAACTAGGAGCCTGTTTTCGCTGGCAATCAGGCCTCCACAGGTACCCCCCCGACAGGAGGTTGAGCTGGTCTCGTCCACCTAGCCACACCCATCCCAGCCCCCTGAGGTCAAACACGATCCTGATGTGGCTCTCAATGAAATCAAATTTGACACCCCTGCCCTATGGAGTCCTAGAAGTGTACATGGAGATCTCTTCTTCATTTTGTCCCCCCCCCCCCAAAAAAAAAAGCTTGCCTCTTGAAATAGATTGGAGTGAGGAAAAAATGGTCACTTGGTGAGTTTCCATGGTTGAGAATGAACTTGGGTTGCCCTGATACTAGTTCTGTCTGATGAAAATATATTATTTTGCTGATTTTTTTTAACGGATGTAAATGTTAAATGTACTTACTATTTCATCAGCTGCTATTCTAACTTGGTTATTATGCAACTTTCATTTCTTTCTGAAATTGCCTATTTTTCTTGTCTTTCAGCATAATGTCTTTCAGATTCTAAGTTATTCTGGCAATGCTACATTATAGTATTGTATAACAGTGTTAGCTGAATTTTAATCAGGATGTAGCGTTTTTCTAATCTTAGAGCATTTGTACTCCCTTCTCCTTACTTGCCCTCATGCCTTATACTCCAGTCTCCTGGCACCTAGAACATTTTTCTTCTCTGTCATCCATTCCGCTGCTATCTTTAAAAGTGTAATTAAAGCCTCTATTTCCCATGAAGTATTTCCTACATTTGTTAATACTAGATTTCCATATCAAGGATAGAGAGATAGACAAACAGACACATACACACAAAGTAACTTCATTAGTTGAGAGCTAACAAGGAATGTAACTACCAATCTGGAGTCCCAGATTTAAAATCAACTGTCATACGCAGCAGATGTCGCACAGTTCTTGAAGATTCTGTTTCTCGAAAATAAAAACTATGCTACTAATAACATCAGAAAAAAATCAACAAAGCCTCCCCCTACTGTGCACCCTGCTGCCAGCTAACCTTCCATTCCATATCTTGACTTTATTATTATTTTCTGCCCTGTTGAGAACCGGCCCATGACATTTTCCCACCTGAGGCACAGAAGCATATGGCATCTTCTATCCAAAAGTCAAAATATGTAATATCCAACAGTATTAGGACTTGAGGCAAAAAAAAAAAAACCTTCACAAGCACCTTTTTCCTTCTTGATAGTAGAAATATAGTAACAATATGTTAAATAACTCAAAAATGCTTCCTGTTCCATAATACCCCCAAACAGATGCTTGAGGCTCTTGTCTCCTTCTGCCTATTGCTAAGACACAAACTTTATCCTGCCATTATATACTACAATTACACATAGCCCGTATGTTTGGACTAAGCTGGTACTTTCATAATGAAACTTGCTTTATGACCTGTAGATTTATTGATCACATCTGAATTCCTTCCTTTCTCAAGTCTCAAACAAAACTGAAGGAAAAGGGAAAGGGGAAGAGAAATTTCCTATCTGAGGACAGGCCACAACCTTAAATTCCCACATCTCATCCCTAATTTCATCTGTTTTTACTCACTGGCTCTCTTTCTGGCTAGTTTAGGATTTGATCCCCCTTCCTTGAATCTAGATAATTGATCTACAATAAACATAACTGGTTCCAACCACCCTGTCATCTCAGGATAGTTGCACAAATGAAACACAATAAAAGGACCTTAAATATATATTTCTTCTTTCCTCCTTCATAAACACTCAGTGACTCTTGAGCATTTGTGGGTGGGAATAGCCTTCCACTGATTGACTGATAAATGTCAGAAAAATATAGACATTATCAACACTGCTGACATTTTTCTTTTTTTCATGGGTGCAGCTTGGATATATGTTTAAACAGTCACACTTGGGGGGGAAAATCTTGCTTTTAGTATATGGGCTCTGCCACTGTGATGTACTACCTTATTTTAGGAGTAAGCAGAATTTAGGTGTCTTGTCTGTCTATTAGTTTCAGGTTATGTTTTGCTAAAAGCTTAATAACTTCTACTTGGAACTGTGTACATTTACTCAGAATTAGGAAATTCTGAACCAAGAAATCTAGTTTCACTATCAGACATGACTAGAACTCACTATAATTTTATGCAAATGTGCATGGCTGATTCCCTCAAATCAATAATAGTAATGTGGTACAATGGACAGTAAATATGCCCTCAGAAACCTCCCTTAGTGCCCATCACACTTTCAGTATGCTGGATATTTATGTATAAGTATTTTTATATACTGTTTGATGTTCAAAACACATGAATACCCATCTTCCTTCTGACTCATGATTGCCATTCTGAAGGATGTAATGAAACTAGAACTGCAGAGGCTTTTGTTCAAATATCATAATTATCATCAACTTCATTACTAACACTCATCCACTTACATTATTGTAATACAGCCCTATACATTGGTGAAGCTACTGAAAGCAAGGAAGTTGGCAACGTCTATGTAAGACTGTAGTGGAAAAAAACAGATCATCCTAGGCTTTACACTTACCACCAGGTAACAGAAAGTGGCAAGTCAGAATTTCACAGTGTCATTTGGATATGAATTACGATTCTGATGCAAGATATATGATGTTGCCAGTTTTGAGACAAGATGTCATTTTTGGAGACTCTTGACAGGTGAAATATTTTCTTCTCTGAACTAGAGCCTAACTTTTCCAGAAGGTAGAATATACTATTATTCTTTTGTTCCATGGCTATTTTTAAAGAAACAGATTTTTCTAGTTTTTTTCCCCATTGGTTTATTTGAATTGCACTGAGGTTCTTATTTAAAGGGTGCGTAGAGATAAACAACTGAGTAGCAAAGATTCTTGATTCCCAGTTCCCTTAACAATGATAACAGCATCATTACTGCCCCCTGGAAATTATACTGAAGAAATAAGTAATATGCAGATGGGGATTGTCTGGAAGGATTACAGAATCAATGCTGGTACTGGAATCAAGTCCATATATTCCAATTTTTTGATTCTGAATATATAGCATTTCGTGGCTCTCATGATTCCAATAAAACACAAAATAAATTTAAGCTCCCTCCCTCTGAGGTCCTCTGGAAAGGAAAAGAAAGGGGTGCCACAATGGAATGCAGTTTTGCCACATGGCATAACTAATTCTTGTAAAGTTAAAGGAAATTGAAAATGCTAATGCCAATATCTGGTCAAAGGAGGAGTGGAGAAAATAATGGAAAAAGAAACAAAAAGGGTGGGATATAAGGGTGGGAGGGGGGAGATAAGAAGGGAGGAAAAAAAGATCAGTGGAAATGGCTAAGGAATGGGGAGACACAATACCCAGGAATACGCGTGTTCTTTTTTTCCTCCCTCCTTCCCTCCCTCTTGTTTATTATCCTGCCATTTCCATGAGGAAGGCATGTATCCACTTTCATTCCATTATTAAATGGCTGTGCGGCTAGTTCTGGCTTGCTATTTTCCTCAGCTAAGTTCACAGAAAGGCCTGGGACTGGGATTGGTTCTGGGCTCCCCTTTGCACTTCTGGCATACATATTCCATTGCTCCTCTGTTGAGAAGCATCTAAGAATCGCTCCCAGTCCTTCCTACTGAATCCTCACTCTGTTTTTAGAATGGAAAACCACAAGCTCCCTTTCTCTTTGCAAACAAACAGGGTCTTGAGGCAGAACAGTTGCCTCAGTCCTGGCACACAGAAGCCTTGCTGAGCCATTGCCCTCATGCTATTCATATTATTTACAAGGCTTGCTATCACTAGCTAACCCAGGCATCAGCACAACACAAGTCAATCCTGAGCAACCTCATCTCCTGCTAAAATAAGTGACCCATTTGAGACAGAAACACTTTTGTAGATTTACATTTATTCTAGTCATGCATGCATAGCATTAAGACAGCATTAAGTTTTATCCAGGAATATACCGAGAGTCTCTTTTTTGTTCCTTTACATTAAGAATGTTTCTAGTGCTTACTAGGTTAAAAGGGTTAGGGGGAAAGTATTTTAATTGTCAAGTGATTATGTTTCTGTTCCATAGAGCTACCTTCTCCAATCTCACCCTGTTCAAAAATGACATACCGGTATGTTAATTTTCATCGTATAAACTTGCTGGATGGTGAGACTTCTATCAAAAATTCACACCAAATTCACATTGCTTAACATATAAATCCTTTCTCTGTTCTTGCCTAAATCAAGGTGGGACTTTGCTATTATATCATCAACTTAATTTCTTTTCCTTCTTCCCTAGGTAAATTATAAACGCCAGACTGTAAAGTAAGGTCAGATAGAAACAACCTGAACAGGGCATTTTAAGTAGTACCAACGACTTTGTGCGATTCCCTTCCCTTGTGAATATGGGCATTCACGTCACCGAATGAAGTGCTCAGGAAGCATTCCCTTCCTGATTTTCCACCTTGATAACATAACATAAGCGTGATGGCTGATTTGTTACAGTTTATTCTTTGTTATTAGATTAATCTGTTTTAACTGATGTAACTTGTTGTGATTTAACAATATTTATTGCTGTACGATAAAGCATAGGCTAGCTTGCCAGCTGTGTGTGAGTATAAATATAATGATAAATAAATAAATGCTACCCTGGAAAAAAAAGTAGAGAACCAGTGTGAGAATATATTGACAAAATCACAATTCAGAATTGTGTAAGAGCGTGAGCATTTATTTTTAATAGAGAACCTAGAGCATTCCACCTGAATATATTTTATCTTCTCTCTCTACCCCCCCCCCCACATTCATATGCCACCTATTCTCGTGACTCTAAGTGTTGTATGACATTTTGACAGTTTAGTTTAATATTGTGATTAGAGGGGTGCTGAGAAGCAAGGGAAGAGCACAGAAGACAGGGATGGGAAAGCTGCCATACTAATAGGAATACTAAGGGATTTATATATGGAGAGAAATGGATTAGAAGGGAAGTAGAGAAAGGCAGAGAAAAGATGGGGTGATGGGGGGCGGTCGATAAAGGGAGACACAGGAAGGGAAAGAGAGACAAAAAGAGAAAAAGGCAGAGCAAAGGAGCCTACGAGTGGGAGGGATGCGGGGAGTGAGAAGACAGAAGCAAACAAGCTGCAAGAAATTGTAAGGAAGTGAGAAAATAATTGCTACCCATTGTTATCTGTTAAGTTATTTCACTGTTTTTATTCATCACAAGGAGATTGGGGGGGTGGGGGGAGAGAGAACTTTCTGTGCCATTGGCAGAATTTCAAAAAAGAAAAAAAAAACCACCCCTCTTTAAAAGGCCTGTATACTCTCCTGGCCTTTAAAAGACATCATTGCTATGAATGGTCTTCCTGTTACTGAATTCTCAACCTTGATCAGGAAAGCATGACTTCCTGGTTTATTTGAGCAATTTGGGATAGCTTGATTGCTTGAAACTATGAAATCCAGTGACTGCCTTTGCCTCCCCCCTCCCTTTATAAACATTATCAAAATATTTCAGCAGCTCTTAATCTTCCGTTTGAACACTTATTTGGTTCATACGTGTTTGATTTCATCTGTGCCATTCCACTAAATGTTCCTAGATGGTTTCTGGAGTTGGGAGTGTACAAAGAGGGCTGGTGGACCAATTAAGAGAAAGCAGCATTATCTATATAGCAAAGGGAGTTAACACAGAAGAGCCTCCAAAGGTGAGAAAGATTTCAAAGATTATTTTAGATCAGTGAGACACAACACAGCAAAGTGAAATGAAATAAAAAGCGACAACAGTGTTAGTGCAGCAACAGCAGCTTAAAAAGCCAGGAGTATAAATGCTTCTAACCTTTCTTAACACAAACAGCTTACTTCAGGGATGGATAAATCTGTCCTGTTCAATTGTACCTACTTAGTAAAATAGGCATGAAGGCTCTTCCTCTTACTCAACACTATAATATTCATAATATTTGCATGAAGATTTGCATACAATGTAGGCATTTTGGTAAGCCGTTTTTGAAGCAATTTTCCCCAATAGATTGAATTATGTTCTGCATTTTCTCCAAATATATACATGTTATTGCACACTATTATCTAACATTCCTATTTTTCTGCACTTCTTTTTAGTTTTAAACTACAATGTGTTGATTTAAGTGAGCAAGAGTAATGTAGTTGAAATCAGGCTCAAATTGAGTACATTCACATGGAGGAAATTATTTTTTTCCTGCTTTTCTTCAAAAGCTCTAGTAAGATGCCCTTTAGCACCAGTGTACTTCTAAGACTTCAGCTCTTGAGAATAGCTTCCTTTAAGCTTTGAAGCCCTGCATTTCCCATGGTTTTCCTGCATTTCTGGCTAATAGTTGCTTGCAAAATTTCCACACATAAATGTCTCTCCTAAATGTGTACATTAGGATTCCTGTATGCATTTGAGTTGGTAATGATTTTTCTTCTTTTACCATCCTCCTATATTTCACCTTCAGTTTTTTATTCTCCTTAACCGAATGGAAAGAAAGAAAGAAAATGTGGAATACTGTATATGGGCTCAGGATGCTTTGTTTATCTGTCAATCCATAGGGCAGCAATAGAACTCTAAAAACAGGGACAGAAATGTGGCTTTGTGGTGGGAGAATATGACAACAACAACAACTACTGGGTGTGAAAATGGGCCAGACCCAAGCTGAGTAGAAGGGGGGAAAAAACAGGATGAAAAAAATATATCCCACTGTGTTGAGTAGTGACTACTGATTGCATTCTTGAACTGTCCTCCCACCTCCCCTTTGATATAACCCAGACTGGAGCTGCTATTAAAAAAAAAAATCCAGAAATTAGCTCTGCAGGTTTTCCCACCTCGGTATTCTTTCCAACTAAGTCAGATAAAGAAGGACTACAGCAGTGGTGGGCTGCCAGTTTGGACCGGTTTTATCAAACTGGTAGTTCTGACTATCAGCTAGCCCCACCCTCCCTATCCTCTCCTATATTTATTTATTTCTTGCTCTGCTGATTTGCGTGGTACAGCTGATTTCCACACCTCCACCTCTCTACTCACCTGGGCTGCCCGAGAAGGTAAGCAGATGAGCTTCAAACTGCTATATTTTGGAAGCCACGCGCCAGTGTGCATTCATAGAACCAGTTGTTAAATAATGTGCAGCCCACCACTGGTCTAGAGAATATACAGGTAGTCCTCAACTTACCCTACAATTGAGCCTGAAATTTCTGTTGCAAAGTGAAACACTTGTTAAGCGATTTTGTCTCATTTTACGACCTTTCTTGCCACCATTGTTAGGTGAATCACTACAGTTCTTAAGTTAGTGAACATGGTTGTTAAGTGAATCCGACTTCCCCATTGGCTTTGCTTGTCAGAAGGCTGCAAAAGGTGAATACATGACACACATGCCTCAAGGACATTACAACCATCATAAATATGAGTCAGTTGCCAAGTGTCTGATTTCTGATCATATGACATGGGGATGCTGCAGTGGTCTTAAGTGTGAAAAGGGGCCATAAGTCACTTTTTCAGTGCTGTTGTAACTTTGAATGGTCACTAAACAAAGTATTTTAAGTCAAGCAACTCTCCAAAAACTGGAAAGAACGGGAAAGAAGTGAGGGTCAGGATGGAAGTTGGCAAAGGAAAGGATGAGTTCAGAAACAGGCTTGAGCTGGCTGAGAGTTAAGAAACAAATTTTCCTTCAATTGACCCTATGGGTCCCTCAGAAAAGCAGCAGGATACTAACATTTGCTGTAATCTTAGCCTTACCCCCCCCCTTTTTTTTTAACCCAGTCCCTTGACTCAAAGCATTTGCAGCCTATGCTTTCAGCTGCATGTTTCCCAATGCACACAAAAGTAAAGAACTGTAACAAGGGAGAAGAGAAGAAAGGCAAACACACATACATGAACACACAGATGCGACACATCCCTTTCCTTGCACAGATGCCGGTATGACTGCTGCCGGAAAAGAAATTGGAAAGGATTGCAGAAGCTAAGCTCTGTGTGCTTTCTCTACCTTGTTTTCATAATTTTTTTTTTGGCAAACACATGCATTCTCTGTAGCAAGTGCACCTGCTTCTTTTGTATGCTGTTTTATTCCCCCCATCATAAAGACAATAGGAGCTGTAATTTGAGCAGTTGAACAACCTATAATCAAGAAGAAAAACAACCCAAACCATCACAATCTCATCTTTAGAAGAAGGAAGAGCGGACATGGTGGGTCTTACTGTCAGATTTGGGTCACAGTCCTGGGCACATATTTTTCGAAGTCAGATTGAGTTAACAGAGGCTTACTTCAGAATGTATGCAATGTTGAGTTCTTTAGTATTTTTGTTCTCACCATTTCCTTCCTTCCTTCCTTCCTTCC
>JAEANM010011636.1:0-15180 GCA_017656035.1 Myanophis thanlyinensis | reverse complement strand
TATTTTCCTGGCTGTAGTTTGGCATTGTCTGTTGTAGATGGAGTGCAGTTCAGGGAGCTTAGTGCAGATGATGCACTTTGCTATGCACACCACCCTCTGTAGGGCTTGCCTGTCCTGTATGATGCTGTTCCCGAACCATGTGGTGATGCTGCCTGTCAGGATGCTTTCTACTATACAGGAGTAGAAGTTTCGGAGCGCTGTTGGGGGCAGTCTGAAGCCTTTCAGTCATCTGAGGTGGTATAGCCATTATCTAACTTGATTCAGAAGTCTCAGTGTTTAGTAGTATTGTGTAAAGAAAATGAATACACAGTTGCAGTTGTGCAACAGAGATTATTATTTATTTACATAAATAATTGTAATTTAAAATTATTTAGGACTATTTCTCAAAAGAAAACAACAAAAAATAGTATAAATCTCATGAAATGATAATCTTCCCTGCCTTTTTCATTCATTCATTTACTCATTCATTTACCCACTCACTTCCAGAATTCATATACTTCCACTGCACAGGGGTCCTTGATGTTTTAGAAAAACTGCCAGATATACAGTAGTTGAATTATTTAAGTTGAATTGCCTAAAATAAGGAACTTAATTTGGAGAATTTTCTCTATCTGCAAAGCTATTCTCTTTCACACATGATTTTCGGACAAAAACTACACATTTATTGTGGCAATCCCCTTCCTCCTTTTATCAGAAAGCAGAAAAATAAGGGAAAAATAAGAAAGAGACAGGATGCAGGGTAAGGATATCTGTATTGGGAAGGGTGGAGATGAGGTAAGAGGAACCGAAAATTAGACAGGTAAGGAAAGAAAAGAGAAGCGAGTCCTATGCAGGACTCAAAAGTGATTAAAATTCATTAGAAAAATAGCTCCACCTAAACTATAGCTAATCTTCAGATTAATCTACAAAGGAACCCCCCTTTTAAGTGACTACAATCCCATATATATCTCATCCTCTACATTTCTACATTTTCATTTACTGAATAACAACATTCAACTCATAGCTAAATTACTTTATTTTTATATTGGACAAAAAAAGCACTTTTCTACCAGATATTTAATGACACTGCTACCTGTCCTATTAATGGATACAGTGGAATTTTCCAAAGTACATTCTCCCTTATTTGGCTTACAAAATAAGTGAATGAGAAAGCAGAATTACATTTGCACAATTTCATATAGAATATGAATGTTGAACTTAACTGCCTAAATGTTTGCTTAACATAAACCCCTTTATACTTACTAAATGAGTTCTCTTTATTAATTGAGTTCACAATTATATGATGTTTCATACTACCTGTAGTAGTCTGTCATATGGCTTCAAACCACCTATATCTCCAGGTCCATCTGGCCGAATATTTTTAACATATACACCTTTTTCCAATAAGCCATCAGAGACACTGAATCCAAAGTCCTCCATATTAGAATCCTTGTATAAAGTTATCTGTTAAAGGATAAAGAAATTCCACATGACTTTGTTAAAAATTCAGAAATACTTTTCTGCCTAATCTTCCCACATTTTCTCATAGGCTAAGCACACATACAATAGTTTCTTTCTAGTATTCTCCACTCATTTCCTTTCCTTGTCCCTTTTCAATTTATTAATGAAAAAAATCATGCTAATAAAAAAATTATTAAAGATCTAAAATACTTAGGGAAGATCGTATCAAGATTGTAAGTTACTTGGTAAGTTCTAGAAGAAAACAAGTCTTTGCAGATTAATTTTATATCATTTTTGAAAATCAGAAAACTTCCTTGCTAGATTGGGGGAGTACCATAAGCATAATGTACTGTAAAACAGCTGACATACTATGAGTATGAGCACAGTGTCGTAGCAAATGCATGGCTGACTCAAAATACAAATTCACCATATTTTTCATGTAACAGGAGTAGAGAATTGAATGAGGTAGTACAAAATTTATCCTGAATTCTATTCTCCAACATTTTTATTGACTTTGCAGATGGTAAGAAATAGCAGATAGTTAATACTCTGGAATAAGATTCAAAACCATATTAATATATTATAGAGGTGAGCTGAAAATATCAATGAAATTAACACAGAAACACAAAATTCTACACAGATATAGGATTGACAGATATCGATAACAGTACTTGTGAAAATCTCTTGGAACAGTAGTTTATAGAATATTTTTTATTACAAAGAATCACCAGTCTGATGTGGCTATAAAAGGAAAATACATCAACAGAAGTATAATTTTTAAACCATTAGAAGTATTCCATTATATTCTATTTAGCTGGACTCTACCTACAGTATTGTGTCCTGGGCATCATACTTTAAGAAGCACCAGCAAAAATAGAAAAGGTTCAGAAAAGGATCATTAGACAAAAAATAAATCTTAGTGATACAATAAAAAGAGTTCAATATATTTATCCCTAAGTAAATATAACCGAGAGCTGATATGATTGTACCCTTTAAGTAGCTGAAAAGAAAATCAAACCCTAATTCTTTTCTTCCAGAGTTCAGGTCACACAGAGTAATGGATGTAAGTTGCAAGAAAACATATTCCAATAGTATGCTAGGAAAAAACATCCTGGCAGTTGCAGCAATTTAATGATGGAACCAATTATTAAAAGAAGATTTATGCTATATTTCATGGGATGAGTAGAAGTGAAAGCCAGCCACTTCCTGGAGATGCTATAATTTCGATTCCAATACTGATCCAAATGGCCCCTTTCAACCTTATACATCTAGGAGAATTTTCCATATTTTTCAAATTTTTCATTTTTCATATTTTCAAGAAAAAGATAGCTGATATCATTGCTTTATTGTGGAGTCTCTGTTACCACCATCTTCTATCAGCACAAGCAAACATTTACTTTGCTACATTGCATAGAGTGGGAATTCTTTCTTTTAGTACAGTCTCCTGTTATGGCTGAAACCAGAGTTTATCAGATCTAGAGCAAGGTGGAATCATAAATTAAGTTCAGTTTTAAACAAAATTTGGTTTGTTTACAAGATAGCTATAATTTCCTGGCTTAACCATAACAGGAAGTTATGCTTAAAGTAAATTTTTCTACCTTATTGCAATGTAACAAGAAAAAAAAGCAGAGCTCTTTCTTATATCTCCATGGAGGGATATCAATAGGCATCTTTATAATTTTGATAGTTGGAATAATATACTGCAAAATTCTACGCTAATATAAATGTTAAAGAATCTAGCAATTATAAAATATATTTAATACCACCATTTTTAGAAGGAAAAAAAATGCATAAAAATATAAAATATAAACATGAAATTTTGTCTAACTCTAAGCATTCTCTTTCATATTCTTTCTGACTAGAGCAGGGGTCCCCAACCTGTGGGTGGCAGCCCACTACTGGGCCATGAAGGAATTGCAACTGGACTGCGGAAATGGCCAGCAAGCATACACACGTCCATCCTCACTTGCACGAGCAGGTGTGAGCATGTGCATGCATGCTCTATTTGCGTGAGTGGCAGGCCACTCGTGCGGAGCCATCCCCTTCTTCCCCATGGGAGCTCTGAATTAAAATATGCATCTTGGTTAGTTCCCTTTCCACTTTGAATACAAATAGAAATATTTTTTCCATAGGAATTGTAATTCTTTGATGTAGATGTGCAGTTCAGAATTATAAAATATAAATGAATAAACATTTGGTTGCATGCTGAGGTTAGGTGCAGTTAAAATAATATGAATGTCAGAGCATTTAAATCAATTTCAGCTGTTTGTATGTTTATACATTTAATTATTTTACCTGAAGTATCTCTGTAGACATTTAATAATTGGGAGTACATTGGAAAACAACTCAGAGAAAATACTGAACATTGGTAATGAATGCTAATTTAATATGCCCTTTGATTATATTGGATATATTCTTATGCTTTTTAAGATGAATACTACCAGAGTAGTAACATAATAAATTATTATTCACCCACAATGTTTATTGCAGAATTGAAAATGTTGCATTGCTCTATGTTGTGCTGCTTTACTTCACAGAAGAAGAAAAAAAATAAAAACAGTTAGTAATCAGGTGAGCAGTTTCTTTGCAATACTTCATAATGCAGAGCTTAGCCAGAAGGTGAAATCAAAAAGTCACTACCTTGTGTAACTCCACAGGAGTTGGGGACATGATTTCTTTCATCTCTTGCTTCATTTTCCTAAGGGCTACTGATTTCCTCCCCACATCTGAAGGCAATGTGTTGCTTCGAGTGGTCTGGCTATAATGTGGCCTTGAAGTACTTCTTTCCTGAAAGCTGGCTTGTCTTCCTAGATGGCTGCGAACTTGAGAGTTATCATGATTCAGGCTGACTGTACTCCCTGACATAATTGTAGCCTGCAGCATTAATAAACAGGTTGTAAAAATATAATACATAACATAATAAAGAAGGTATATTCCTAATGAAAAGTAGCATATTTTTCTGCTGTTATTGTCAAAATACAGTTGCTCAGGGCAAGCAAATGGCTTGGAGAATAGATGAACAATATGACTGGGAAACTGGGGAAGATCCCCGAGATTCCCCAGTGGATCAGAATAAAAGTATATAAAGTTTTATTAGAAGTTTTTAGTGGAACTTTTCCAGATTAAAGCCCCAACTATACCGAAACACACACACATACACACACCGATAGACAGGCAGAATCACATCATAATGTTCTCCCCTTTTGAAGTAACAAAAATTATGCACAGTAGCAGAAACAGAGTAAAAGACAGTAAGGCAAAGAAAAGTCATGATTTAAGAAAAGTAAAAGGAAATATAGCTGGATCTAGTTTACACCAACACACACATATTATTTCATACAGTCATTTTAATTTTTTAAAATTCTTCTTCTTTTGAGGAACATTATCCAACTACAATTTTCTCAATACTTAATATATTTGCTTGGCAATTTGATCCTCATTCAGTCTCTCTAACTAGCCTTATGCTTGTTCTACACTGTTAATTCATTTTTATTTTCAGGTCACATTTGTTTGGCATCTATTCATTTGTACATCTATTTTAGTTTGTTTTACCATACCTGTTTCTTAAGTACAACAGAGAACTTCTTATGTCCCATCAAGTATAATGAATGCCAATGCTCACTTTGCCCAATTGTACAGGCTTGACAACAGCTACAAAAGATGATGTTGCATAACCAGTTCTTATGCCATGAAGGCTTCATAGATGATAACTAATTCTTGAACTGCACCAGAAAGAATTACTAGCGTAATTCAAGAAGAAGAAGAAAAACATTACATGGACCCAATAAGGCATACAAATAATTCTGGATCAGCTGTAGCTTCTAAGTAGTTTTTAAGGGCAGCATTATGTAGAACACTTTATGGTAGGACATGCACAAGACAATCAAACCACAAGTGATTTTCTGAAAGACCTCCTGTTCCATGTAACAAAGGAAATGGTTCCGAAGATAAGATTTATATAAAGGCCTTTTTTGTCTCACTGCCACTTGCTCCTTGAACAGTAACTGTGAGTCCAAGAAGATTCCCAAATTGTGCACCAGTTCTTTAGGTGGTGCTGGTACTGGTAGTCTGTCATTCCAAAGAAGATTGAATATGAAATATGTCCAGTTTAGGTGTGTGTGTCCAAAACCTAACAACTTCTCAGTCTTGGCAGGGTTAAACTTTAGATTGTTTCTGCTCCATAGCCTCCAGACATGCATATAAGACATTGGCAGCATCACCATTCACACTGCACTTAAATTACTTTTATGTGTCACCTGACATATGAAATCTCACTTCAACATAGCAAAATGTACAGAAACACACTCCTATATATAGTCAACTTTGCTTCCTTTGGCAAACCTTTGGTTATCATAATGCGTAACTTATTATCCATTAGCTTTCCAACATCATTTGTAATCTTAAATTTCTATATAATTGCCACATACAGTATTTATCTATTTACCCTATTTACATATAGCTTGCAATCATTCATCCCATTTCTCCAACAAACACAACTACTTTGCTCTTCAATATTTTAATTTTCAGAGCTATGAACCTAAATAATTTGGATTTTCAGTCTACAACACAGCATTGATTATATACAAAGATACATACTGATTTTGTACAACCAACACTCATCCTACATTTAAAAGTCACAAGCTTGACTTTTAAATTTATTCATTAACAACAACCAAGAAGACATTGCAGTTTATCTTACTAAACCAATCACTAAAATTTTCACCTATGCTGCACTTTCATTATATACTATCTTAATTGTATTTAGCAACCAATGTTTTCATTACATATATAAAGATATATTTGTATTTCCAGTATTTCTTCTGGTTTGTAATAAAGCAATAAATTTAGGGTTTAAATTATTTTAAAAAATGCTTTAGTTTCTGACATATTCTTTAAGAATTTTTCCTTACTACCAAAATAATAATTTTAAAAAACATTAGATCTACTTTGAGAGGAATGAAAGTAAAGGTTAGACTGATAGGAAACAATTAATTTGCAAAACTGTCCACAAGAGTGAAATATAAGTAAGATAATACTTATATCCAATTAATTTCATATTTTAAAAGGCTTCTTAAATGAAAACAATTCTCAGCTTATTGAAATATTCATTCTATTTCCATATCCATTTGCTGTGCTCTTAGGAAGAAAATCCATAAGAGAAGTTTGAGCTACATGCCTTAGGCCGAACTAAACCAAACTGACAAGCCATTTCTCCAAAGTACTCAGAATGTCAATTAAATATAAAACATATCCACATTAAAATAACAGGCATGCAATATGGAAGCTACAGATCTGAGGCTATGCAGTCAACTTGAGTAGCATGATTTTTATCTTGTCAATGCCAGTCACATCATTGTGATGACTCTCTGATTTCCATATGACAGAATGATGAAACGAGACTTTTACAATTTTGCAACATTGGGAATTTAAAAGAACATAAAAGAAAATTCTTGCAGACTCACACTTCTAAAGAATTAACCTAAGAATATATTTTTGTTGTAATTAAGGAATATACTGTAGGTAGTCCTTGACTTACAATATTTCATTTACTGACCTTCAAAGTTACAAAGCCACTGAAAAAAGTGACTTATGATTGGTTTTCACACTAACAACTATTGCAGCATCCCTATGGGCACGTGATAAAAATTCAAATGCTTGACAACTGATTCATATTTCTGGCAGTTGCAGTGTCCTGGGGTCATGTCATCACCTTTTGTGACCTTCTGATGAGCAGTCAATTAGGAAGCCAGATTCACTTAACAACTGTGTTACTAACTTAATAACTGCAGTGATGCACTTAACAACTGTGGCAAGAAAGGTAGTAAAATGGAGCAAAGCTCATTTAACAAATGTCTTGCTTAGCAACAGAAATTTTGGACTCAATTGAGGTCGTAAGTTGAGGACTACCTGTATGGCCAATTTTTTTAAAAATGTTCTAGTTATTCTATTTTTGAAGTAAAATAACTGAGTGCAAAGTTAATATGGCATATGTAACTGTGATTAACATCAGATTGCAACAGCAAAAAAAAAAAAAAAATTCCATGGAATATAGAAATCTTTTGTAGCTATAATAGTTCATGTGGTGAATCTAATTGTAAAAATAAAATAATTGTAAAAATGTGTGGAGATTTTGTTTTCGTTTATGTTCCCTATAATTCAAATTCAGTTCTGTTGCAAACATGCCAGGAAAACTTTTATAAAAGCAGCTAGAAGAGAATGGGATGTGTGCTATTAAGGCAAAGTAAGCCTGCAAACAAATGCAGCCAGAAGTAGCACAGGAGAAGCTTTTGCTCACACACATTTCAGCAGCAGATCCATGGAAGATAATTGCTTGATTGGGGGTTAGCAAAGGCAGCTATGCAAGCAAAAATATAAACACTAAAGGGTAAGTACCAAGAGAGCCATGTTTCTCAAATACAGACGCCTGTCAACCTTGTCCTGTGGAGAGGGGTTAAAGCTTTAAAATGATTTTGTGAGATTAATGCAAACTTAGAAAAAAGGAGGGGAAAACCCAACAAAAATGAGTGTTAATTGAAAAAAAAAAATAGTCTATTATGAAGGAGTATATTGCTTCTACCTCTAATTCCCTCAGAATTCCTGACTGTCCACAAGTCTCCAAATCTTCCAGTGCTTGGGACCAGAAATTTTCCTCCTGGTCAGGCTCAGGAACACCTGTAAAGCTGGATTCAGAGAAAGGTTTCTAAAGTTATAGAGAACATCACAATGAGCTTCACAGGAAATGCTTGCAATGCAAGTAACACAAGGATTTTCAGGTGGGAGCTAGACAACAAGGTAGAGGAGACACAGCTGATGAACTGGACTGTGGAGTGACTGGTATAAGAATTTATAAGAGGTCTGTGCTGATTTGACCCAAACTGCTGTTGATTTAAAAAAAAAATTGTACTGAAAATATCTTCCTTTCTGTTTTTTCCCTATTTCTCCAATTATGTGAAATATAAAATGAGTAACAATATCTTGCAAGACAAATAGATAATTATCAGATCTCCCAAAATAGCAAGCCTTTGGTTTTCTTTTCTTTTGAGCAATCATTTTCATTACATTTATTCTTAGCATTCTTTCATTATACTTGCTATAAATTGTGGAGTTAGAAGCATGCAGAAAATTATGAAGATAAAGAAAGATACAAAGCCATCTCTAAGGTGACAGACATTTGAGCAATTATCAATGCTTTGTTGTATCAGGATTGCTACATCTTCTACTCAAGCATCCGTCATTAAATCTGTTAAATTTTTGATAGCTTTATCTTTAACCTTCCTTTCAAGGAAGATTGTGGAGAAAGTGATGGTCCTGCAAGTTCACAAAGCCCCACAGAAAGTAGAATGTTCAGACTATTGGCAATCAGGTTTCAGAATAGAGACTGCATTTTTTGCACATGGATGGCCATTGGAAAGACTAAGATCATTGAGTATAACTTTCTTGGTCCTCCTTGGCTTCTTATAGCATTTAGTATCACATAGCTTGGCATTCTTCTGGACCATCTCTAAAGGATTGGAGTGGGAAAGTATTGTTTTGTAATGGTTGTTCTCCTTCCTGAAGTAGAGGTTGGTGGGAGTGGGAGAAAAGAGACCTGCCATGAGATCTCTACTTTATGGAGTGCCTCATAGTTCTCTCCTTCCATTTCTTTTTAACAGCTACAGCAGGCATGTCAAACTCAGAGTCCCCATATTATCACATTAGAGTTATGATGAGGGCCACACTCTCTCCATTGAGTTGCTGGAGTCAAGTGGCATACAAATTTAATAAATTATTATTATTAATTGCATATATAGTTCTCCATGCTTGGTGACAGACAGACTGCCTGCCTTAAATATTCAGAGTATTTATTAACTTCATTAAAAATACACATTACCATTTTTTTTGCTAATCTTACCTTTCTGCTCTAAAGACAAAAAAGATTACCCCTCTCTGGTTACTAAACTGCATCAGCATCGCAGCTCTAGCCTTGGGATTTCAGCTCACAGGCTTCTGCACTTCAAAATAGAAGTCAGAGGCTGCAGTCCTAGGAGTCTTCCCCACAACAGCCCATTCAGCTCCAGGCTCCAGCAACTTCTTTTTCTTGTAGCACTGAGCTGCTTGGCTTTGGAAATCTCGAGCTGGAGGAGGATTTCAGTGCTACAAAGCAAAGAAGTGCTGCTTGTCCATCGCCCTGGAAGGAGAGGATTCAGCTGGCATTCAGACACTTGCCACAAGCACCATTAAGCAGCGGAAAGCCTGGAAAAGCAACAGGAAGCTTTGGAAAGTTGCAGAAAGCTTTGGAAAGTGGTGAAAAGCGGCGGGCAACTTTAGAAAGGAGCGGAGAGCAGGTGGCAGCTTGGAAAGGGGAGGGAGCAGCTGGCAGCTTCTGAAGCTTTGCGCCCCTTCTTGCTAGTCCCCCTGCTATCTGGGGGTGGGGAGAAGGGATACCAACCTTCAGAAGCTGCGGGAGGTGCCTGGCAGGAGTGGCTTGCCTCCGGGGCTGCGGAGAAGTGGCACCAAACTGGAAAAGCCCTGTATGAGTGGCTTGCCTCTGGGGCTGCAGAGAAGCAGAGCCAAGTTGGAAAAGTCCTGGGAGGTGCCTCGTATGAATGGCTTGCCTCTGGGGCTGTGAGTCTAGGCTTCCAGTTATTGTATAACTTTCTTGTCTGTGCAGGCTGCAGGTACACTTGCAATGGGCCACATGCAGCCCGTGGACCGCATGTTTGACATGCCTGAGCTACAGGAAATTCTGGGAGAGATCATTCCACAGGTATGAATGGAATGGACTAGACTAGACTAACAGAGTTGACCTTGAAGGTCATCTAGTCCAACCTATTGCTTAGGCAGGAAACCCTATACCAGTGGTGCTAAAACTATGGCACGCATGCCAGAGGTAGCACTCAGGGCCCTCTCTGTGGGCACATGGGCCATTGCCCCAGTTCAGTTCCACCACTTTTTTCTGTTGCGTTTCTCACTGTTGTTTGCAGGAAAACAGAAGTTTCCTTGCAAACGATGAAACAGAAGCTCACAAAAGAAAAAGATCCTGCCTCTTGCAGAGCTGCTGGTGTTGTGATGCTTTACCTCCTACCTGGTCTTTGGCTCTCTGCTGCGCGCGCACGAGAGAAGCAGTTTGGGCACCCAGTCTCTAAAAAGTTTGCCATTACTGCCCTATACCATTTCAGACAAATGATTGTCCAGTCTCTTCTTTAAAACTTCCAGTGTTGGAACATTCACAACTTCTGGAGGCAAGTTGTTCCACTGGTTAATTGATCTGACAGGAAATTTCTTAGTTCTAGGTTGCTTCTCTCCTTGCTTAGTTTCTTCTTCATTGCTTCTTGTCCTGCCCTCAGGTGCTTTGGAGAATAACTTGACTCCCTCTTCTTTGTGGCAGCCCCTGAGATATTGGAACACTGCTATCATGTCACCCCTAATCCTTCTTTTCATTAAACTAGACATACCCAATTCCAGCAACTGTTCTTTATATTCTTTATCTTTTAGAGCCTCCAGTCCCCTAATCATCTTTGTTGCTCTTCTCTGCACTCTTTCTAGAGTTTTAATGTCTTTTTTACATCATGGCGACCAAAACTGGATGCAGTATTCCAAGTATAGTCTTACGGTGTGGCATTATAAAGTGATACTAACATTTCATGTGCTCTTGATTCTATTCCTCTGTTAATGCTGCCTAGAACTGTGCTGGCTTTTTTTGTTGGCAGCAGCACACTACTGGCTCATATTTAAATGATTGTACACTAGGAACCCAAGATCCCTCTCACAGTTACTACCATTGAGCAAGGTACCATCTATACTGTACCTGTGCATTTTGGTTTTCTTGCCTAAGTGTAGAACCTTATTTTTTTCACCATCGAATTCTATTTTGTTAGATAGTGCCCAAAGTTCAAGTCTGTCAAGATCCATCGTATCTTAAACCTATCTTCTGGAATGTTGACTACTCCTGCCAGTTTGGTGTTGTCTGCAAATTTGATGAGTTTCCCATCTAAATCCCTATCCCTCATCTAAATCATTGATGAAGATGTTGAAGAGTACAGGCTACAGAGCCTCGTAGATGCAGTTACATTGAAGACTACACATTGTGTAGTTGGTGCAATTGGTCAGCCAGTTATGAATCCATCTGGTGATGATGCGGTCGAATTCACATTTTTCTGTCTTATCAAGTAGTACGTTGTAGTCTACTTTATTAAATGCCTTACTGAAGTCCAAGTAAATTATATTCTCAGCATTCCTCTGGTCCACTAATTTTGTCACTTTGTCAAATAATGCAACAAGATTTGTCTGGCATGACTTGTTTTTGACAAACCTATGTTGGCTTTTGGTTATTACTTTGTTTGCCTTTAGTTATTTCCTGATAGGTCTGAGGTTTCCTGCATCTATTTTTTTTCCTTTTTTGAAGATGGGAACTACATCAACTCTTTTCCAGTCCTCTGGTATTTCCCTGGTGCTCCAGGATGTTAGAAAGATGTAGTTCAGTGGTTCTGAGATCACATCTTACAGTTTCTTCAGAACTTTGGGCTGTAATCTACAGTATCTGATCCTGGTGATTTGAAATAGTCTAGGATAGTTCACTAAACCATTTTCTTCCCTATTTTAATTTATATTCCTAATCTGTTTTTTACAGTGCTGTTGATAGGTTGGACTATTTTTTTCCCTTTGTGTAAAGACAGATACAAAAAACAAGTTGCTTTCTTCCTATCACCTTCTTGCCATCCTCCCCTAATAGACCAATCATTTCCTTAACTTTTTTCTTGTTTTTAACATGTTTCATTCCATTGATAAGAGGCTTGGTGTCATCAATATATGGATTATAACCAACATATGGATTACATCTTAATCCTGGGCAGAAATGCTATGCTAGAAGTGCTGATCCAAAGCCTGGAAGTTATCAGGTTCTGGATAAAGAACAGACACCAATGGAATCCCTCCAAATCTGTGTTGTTTTGAGTTCATGGATGTAACAAATCCAGGTAAATTCTATTGCTAATTCTAAGTATGGATGTCTGATTTTGGCCTTTATCCTAGCATCCTAGCTAGAACACTTTTTGTTTGACTGTATCTTGTGCCCCAATTATGATCATTCTGGACAACAAGCCCTGTGCAGTCATTCATGTCCTGGACCTTCCTGTTGGTATTATATAAAGAACTGCCCTTAAAAAGCATTTAAAAACTGCACCTAATACAGAAAGTAGCAATCTAGGCTGTGATGGGTGAATTTGAGACCTTGTCACTCAGCTTCCAATTGTGATTTACAGGGCTGGTTGTCACCTTTAAGGCCCTACACAGAGTTCAACTAACAAAAATATGGCTAACTTCATCCAGGTTTTGTCTATATGGGATTGTCAAAGGATATGGCCTCACAAATGGACATTTTCACTAGCCACTCCTATTCTTTGGAACCCCTCTGAATAGAATCCTAATCAGCATTCTCTTAGGCTTCAGTAAAATATTGAAGACTTACCTATTCTACCTGGCACAGGATGAAGGTGTATTATAATTGAAGGTGGGGTCTGCAGTCCAATGATACTTATATTATCTACTTCAAACTTTTTTAAAAAAATTTTCCACTCTTTATATGCATTTGAGATTGGGGATTATTGTTTTATTCTATGTTGACACTTAGTTGTTCTGGGTTCCTTTAGGAATCAGCAGCATAAAAGTAGAATAAATAAATAAATATGCTCAATAAACTTGAACTTCATTAGGCAGGGACATAATCTAGGGAGATGACCATTATCTTGTAAAAGCATTTGGGATTTATTTCACTTCAGTTTGCAGTTTTTCAGAAAGTAGACATGGTTCCTTATAGTATGATTTCCTTCACCTATAGGCTAGTTTTATGTTCCATCTGTCCTTCAATTGGCTGAGGATAATTAGATCTGAGATGCTAACCTAGTCATTTGAACAGAGATGGAATGGTATCTTCTGTCTTAGAGGCATTGGTTTCTTACCTTCTGAAGAAGACATCAATCGCTCCAATAGTGTTGGACTATTCCAGCTTACTCTCCACTCCTCCTTTTAAAGGAAGAGTTTAGAGGAAGTGATTGGATTGCAATTGCAGAAAATTTTAGATGAAGAGGATAATTTTGATCTGTTCTAGTCAGATGCCAAATCTGGGTAAGGTATGGAAATTGCAATGCATGCTTTTTGGACTTGTTTTTTAATTTGGCTATTTTATTTTAATTAGATTTTTGTTTTCATGAGTGTATGTAAGTAAGCTGGTTAGCATCTAGTGGGTTAGACTTTATACATGATATAATAAATAACCACTTGGTAATGGCAAACTACTAGGTAAACGCTAGAAAGAAGAAGATTAGTAATCCTGGTTTACTTCTATTTGTTGAGAGTTTGGATCTGACTCAAAAGAGTTTGGTATCACCAGCAGAAATCCCAAAATTACAAGAAGTACAATTCTTATAGTTCATTAATCTATTATGGTATTAATATCAACATTTCTTATATTTAACTATACTGATCAGACTATAACGGGGAAATTAGCAATCATGATGCCTATGTAAAACTTAAAGCAACATAGGGAATGGGGAAAGCACAGAAGTGTCAATAGAATATTGAATATGTATTAAGAAAGATGACAATTAGAACACAGAAATATTTTTATATAGACCTAAACTATATTTAATATATGGCAAAATAGCCAAATCACATGGGCAGAAGCACTAAATCACTCTTGATACTTTTTTCCCCTCAGCTGGGCTTTTTTCTCAGTTGAAGTTATGTTAGAAGGAACCTAGCAAGGAGAAAATTTCCTGGTGGAAGGGGCTGCATTACAAAATGTTAGATATTGAGGTTCAGGACCTTGAATCATAAATCCTTCTACCACTGTCATATAGAGCAGAGGTCACCAACCGGACGTCCATGGATCACTAGTGGTCTGGGAGAATATGGTGGTCCACGGCACACCCAGGTGGAGGAGCTTCTCCAGGATGAACAATGGGGTAGTCCTGTGACTAGAACTCATGGTGGGCAACTTTGCAGGTGGTACAATGTGCAAGTAGTGCAGCCCTCACTGGCCAGAACAAGGTAATGGTGCTGTTGCAGAGGGGTGGGGGTGGGGTGGCACAGGCGGGCTGAAACAATGAATATTGGCAACCCATGGTTCTTTCATTCCTCTGCTATGGCTCCCTGTCAGCTGCCCCACCTCTCGCCACTCCTTGCCTGGCCTGAGAAGGTAAGAGTGGTATGTGTGTGTTTTTGTGTGTGTGTGTGTGTGTGTAGACTCACTCCATGGAACGGGAGCATAAGTGCCCCTGTACTTGCTTCACTTCTTGCTGGGTCTCATGGTCACTTCTTCCAGTTCTTGGTACTGCGTGCACCTTGGTCGCTCAGGGAGACGCACGGCCCTTTCCGTCCCATGACACTAGCCCAACATGGCTGTTTCTCTCTGCTGCTGCTGTTGGAGCAGGTCGTGCATTTCCCCGAGTGACTGAGGTGCATCCAGCACAAAGGCTGGAAGAAGCACCTGTGACACCCAGAGAGTGCCAGAGAATCAGAATCAGAGAGGCAGAGAGAGAGGGACGGAGGGAGGGTGGGAGAGAGAGAGAGAGAGAAATGAGAAAGAGAGAGAGACAGAGAGAGATGAGAAAGAGAGTGAGAAAGAAATGAGAGATGATAAAGAGATACAGAGAGAAAGAGACAGAGAAACAGACAGAGAGAGAGAGAGACAAAGAGATGAGAGAGATGAAAAAGGGAGACAGAAAGAAACAGACAGGAGGGAAGAGACAGAGAAGGAACAAG
>JAEANM010011635.1:0-15180 GCA_017656035.1 Myanophis thanlyinensis | reverse complement strand
GAAATGGAGCTTAGTTATGTAGCATGAGGCTGTATATTCTGCAATATTGGGACTGTTGGTGAGTCAACAGCAGGTCAGAGGAGGAGCCACTACAGGACAGAGATGACAGTTGCTCTTTAAAAATTGTGATTTAAATCAACTTGATTTAAATCAAACTTTTTTACTAGTGACAAATCCGTGCAGAGCAGAGCAGAGCAGAGCAGAGCAGAATAGGAAATGGGTCATGGGACGGGACAGGACAGAACAGATTTATTGTGCGTAAGCTCTCAGTATACATACAAATAACAAAGTAATACAATCATAATAATGATATCAATAAGAGAAGGTAGTAAAAAAGATGAGAAAAGATGCAAAGGATAAAGTTCCTTGTGAGAAACAGTCTTTTTTTAATATATGGTTTTATTTTATTTTATAACATACAAAAATTTCAGTTTCAATTGAACAGTGTTGTCTGGGTACAAATCTTATTAGGAAATAATAATCAAAATATTTGCAACAATATTCATTATATTAATATCAATTCTATTCATGATAATAACCATAATATTTAATCCATTTAACATATATCACTAATTCTTCCATATATTTCCCCATTTCTAGCTCCTATTTTTATCAGCTGACCATTAGTAAAATAAATCCCAAGTCAAAAAGTATTGTTTTTGGTTTGTTCCTTATTTGTCAGTGTTAGTTTATCCATTTCTGCACATTCTAGTATTTTTTTTTATCATATCATCTTCTGTCGAAATTTCTTCACTTTCCCAGTATTGTGCAAATACTATTCTAGCTGCAGTCAATACATGTAAAATCAAATATACATTTCCTTTATTATACTTATCTGGTAAGATGCCCAATAAGAATATCTCTGGTTTCAAATCTATATGTTGCTTTATCATTTTCTCCAACCACGTATGTATTTTTGTCCAATACTGTTTCGCTTTATGACGTACAGTATCCACCACCACATGAGATAGTACAAACCAGGTATCTGATGGCATTTCCAGCATTTTGCAGACTTATCCTTAAACTTCTCTGCTTATCATGAGGGTGAAAAATGCCATCTATAGAATATGTTATAAAGGTTTTCTTTGTAAGCAGTAGACATTGTTAATTTATAATTTCTATCCAATAATTTCTGCCATTTGTCTAATTCAATGAATATCCAAAATTTTTAGCCCATACTATCGTCTCTTTTACTTGTTCATCTTCCATCTTAATACTTAGCAAATAGCTATATATTTTCTTTATTAACTTTCTATCTGTCCCTGTTAGTATCTGATTAAATTCTGTTAGTTCTGTATTTATACCATACACTTTAACATCCTTCTCATATCTAGATTGTATCTGCACGTATGACCACCATGTTATCTCAGTCCCTTGGTCACTTAATTCCTGCTTAGTTTTAAGAGAAACAGTCTTCTGGAGTACATGTGGCCAGTCACCTGTCCCATCCTTATCCAGAGAGCTTCCAAGGATCTGATCTATTCAAACAATTTTTTTTTTTTTTTTGCCATGATCATCAGTTCCACTTTCATAGAGACATCTTTCATTTGCCATACATCTGATGAAAGTCTAAATACACCTATTTTTCTCTCACTTTATTAATTCATGATTTTCTCTTCACTATTAATTATTAATCTATTAATTAATGTCATTTATTTCTCCTATGTTCCAAGTTGCAATCTTCTATATACCATGGTCAATACCTGATCAGCCACTATTGATCACCATTACCCATTATGACATTTATTAGTTGGTTTTCCATAACTAAGAAATTATTCATTTTTCTCATCTATAAATACATGTACAGAACCATCAGTGCAGCAAATTACCAAGTAATAAACAACAAATTTTTGCTGAAAACATGATTTTGCTAAAATCTGTAGTTATTTGCTCATGAATGTTTAATAGATGTCTTTGATGATTCAAAGTAATGTCCTGTAATTTGAGCAAAATACAACTTGATACCATAACCTTTTTACATTTACATTAAAATGAGCAGTTTATTAGATTCTACTCTGTTCCATTTTGTACACCTGAACATTTTCACATGTTTGTAAAGCAAATATACAGCTTTCTTCACAGCTTTTGGTAAGCAAACCCATGTTATATATAATTATTTCACAAATTAAAGCCATGTGTTTAAACTATCCTTTCAGCCATGGATAGCTGCTGCCTTCCCTTAATTGGCCAAAAATTGTAGTGGGCACAATGTTGAGGAAAAATAGGGGTTTATGGCATACTAATTAATGGGTCCTGAATTTTTCTGTATTTTTCCTGGATTATGGAGGAAAGTTTTAGATCCCTGTTAAAGTTCAAAATCCCATCAAAAATAGCTTTCTACAGTAATTTTCATTTATTTATCACCTCACAATGGAATTCTTGTCATCAGTTTTCAACAGTTATGATCAGAAAATATTGCACAAATTGCAAACAACAGACTTGGAGACTTTTGATTATTTAGTTACTTGTTTGTTTGGTCAGATGTGAATGACTAGGACCACTTGTGAAAATTTAGTTAAATGGATCTACTGCTAATGCCTATGCACAGGAATCTTCTCAACTAACAGTCAACACTTGGTTAGAGTTAGATAAAGGCCAATGGCACTCAAGAAGAGTTGGATACAGTTCTTACGGCTACATAATGATTCTAGGCTGATCCCCCTTTTCACTCTGCTCCCAAGTTCTACCACTCCTCATCCTTCATTTATACAGCTACCCAAATCAGTCAAGTAATTCTGGGCAGCTAACAAACGATAAAAAATACATTAAAATCAGTAAACAAAGGGACTACCTGAATATCAGTCAAGAGCTGTTCCGCAAGGCAGGTGCAGTTTCAGAGAAGGCAGCTCTAAGACCTCATATGCCCTCATTTTAACTGAGCAGCTCCCTTCCTGACCCTTTAGCTGGAAGCTAAAATTCCAAATAGAAATAATGCATTGAATACAAGTAGAGGTAGTCCTTGACTTGCCACAACTGGGACTTGAATTTTCATTGCTAAATCATGTGTGTGACATCATATGACTGTATTCCTTATCAACAGCGACCCCAGTACTCCCTGTTGCCATTATTAAACAAATTTCACCAGTTGTTAGGTAAGGATCCACCTAATCCAAACGATTCCGGCCTTGATCCTTCCCAATCCTGAGCCTCAGTTTTTCCAAGATAAAAGACTGTCTCCCTTTCAATTCCCCACAACTGTCTATTCTCCCTTATCTGGCTTTTAGATATCCAGCAGCCTATCTTATGGAGCAGCAATCAGCTCCAGAACTATCTATCCAGGAAGTTCAAACAGCACGGCGAAAAGCTTCCTTGCCCAAGAAACATCAATAGTGTAGCATAAAGCCACAGTCACCTCTGGAAGCCTCAGATAAGCAAGCCTGGCAAAGCTGCCACGGACTAGGAAAAACTAATGAAGTGGTGTAAAACTGCAGTATCCCAGAAAATGCCCCAGCTCAGTCCCAGCAGTAGTTGCCCTCACCACCCTACACTCCGAGTCCCCTGCATCTTATGTTCTTCCATCCTCATTGATCTTCACCATCTTCTTCACTCACTGCTGACTTGGTGTGCCCATGCACATGAGGGCATCATCCCCAGAACTAGTGAGAAAATCACCACATGCAACTTGGGGAGAAAGCCTCTTACTTGCAGTTCTCTAAATAGTGCGTTCTCATGGTTTATTTGGCACAGTATTCAGAGAATGGCACAACCAGCCTCAAGAAGAAGGCCTGGTGCCGCCAGTAGCTAACTTTCATAGGAGCAGGCTAAGTACGCTTCATCAGCACTAGGAAGACAATGGTAAGGTCATGGCAGGACTTGCAGAAAAGTGGGGACAACTGGAGCTTTGTATGATGGTGACTGTCCGTGGTGTGGAGCTTGAGGTGGCATTTCTCAATGGCAGCAGTAGTGTTGGGGTTGAAGTAGAGGCATGAGTGACAGCTGGCTGAGACTGCTAAGGACCCCAGACCTCTATCCCTAGCCCTGCCACTGTCACCAAAGAATGTCACCGTGTAGGGCAGTAAAAAGGACGTAAATGGGGGGAGAGACAAGTGGATCTGGAGAGTTGAAATATCTGTGGTTATAAGTGCAGGTTGGCTGCCAAGCCTAAATTTTAACTATGTGACCACATACATATGGCCATAGCTTCAGGAACTGGTTGTAAGTTACTTTGTTGTCATAACTTCAAATAGTCACTTAACACTGGTCACAAGTGAAGGCGTATCTGTAAATACTCAGAATAAGGAATATTAATTAGCATGAAGTAAGCTGCACATTAAGAATTATAGATAGTTTCATGATAGCAGATTTGTTAATTTTATATATTCTGAGTAAGAGAACTTCGGTTTGCCATTCTAGGCAAGAAGAAGAGGAATAATACTATTTTCTTAAAATTTCCCTATTTAAAAAAAGGCCATAAAAGGCCATCAAAATTAGCCAAATATTACTGCAAGGTGTTTCCATGTCAACTGAATAGTTGTTATTGCTGCTATGATTATAATTTGTAATACTATTTCAGAAATGAATTTCCAGCAGCAATTTTCAAATAGTGTGCCAAACACTTTAATATATTTATCAGAGAGGGGAAAACATTTTGGAATTGGGACTATACTAACAGAGGCACCAGACATTCTCCAAAATATACCACCCTACAACCAATACAAGTGAGTGGTAAAATCCTAGATACTTTACCTTATTCAGAAAACTGAACCTAGAACCTGAGGAAATAGCAAGGTAAGACACCTTAAAGCAGGGGTGTCAAACTGGCAGCCCGTGGGCTGGATGCATCACGTGCATGCCATGCCAACCTCAGCTCCGCAAATGGCGAAACATCACATGACGATGTGACAACACGAGTTTGACACCCGTGCTTTAAAGGAATATCTACTAGGCTTATCTACTAGGCTATCTATAATTACAAAAAAGGTTGAAAAAAAATTAGAAATGTATATCCTACTTTTCCTCCTGGAACTGAAATGGGTCCTTCATTCCAGGCACACTTTTTTTTATCACTGTAACAATTTTATGGGGCAGTTTAGCTTGACATATACAGTTGCTCCAAGTTACCCAAGAAGATTCATATTCAATTGAGAAACTGAATCTTGGTCTCCTTATTCTATATTCTGTCTACTCTACTATATCAAGAACTCTGTTTCATACAAAAAGGATGTTGGTCTTATCTAATACGTTTCTTCTCATTGTGGGGAGCATAGACTCCAATGATTGGGTAGTTCCTCAGTTGTGATCATGTGACTGAGTCGATTCAAGTATAAAAGCCTTGCCTCACTGAGTGATTCTTCAGTGTTTTCGGTGAAGGATGAAGATCGACGGCTGGAGCACCTGTAACGAGAATCCTAACTCCTCCTTACAAAAAAGCCAAGCAATTTTCTATGGGTGGGTTTTGGAATCTATGCTCCCCACAATGAGAAGAAACGTATCAGGTAAGACTAACCTCCTTTCTCCAATGATTGGGACCTACCAAAGCTAATTGTCCCAGGGTGGACACAAAAAATATTGCTAAGAATCTGTGGCAAGGCGGACCTGTTGTAAAACTCTATGTCCAAAGGCCACATCTGCCAAAGAAAAATGTCCAATTTGTAGTGCCTAATGAAGGGAGAGGAGACGACCAAGTGGCTGCCTTACAAATCTCTTCTATAGATGATTGTGTTGCCCAAGCCACTGAAGTGGTGGCACATCTAGTCGAATGAGCTGTGATATGACCTGCAATAGGAAAATTTTGGCACTGATAAGATTTTGCAATACAAGCTCTAATCCATCTCCCTATGGCCGATGGAGAAGCCTTGGATCCCTTGGAAGCTGGATAAAAGTTTACAAACAAGGCTTCTGATCTTCGAAAGCAAGTACGTTTTATATATATATATATATATATACGAAGGGCCCTGTGAACGTCCAAGATATGCCATTCCCTTTCCTTGGGGTGGGTAGAGTTGGGGCAAAAGTTTGTGAGAATCAACTCCTGCGACCTATGAAAAGGAGTATTGATCTTAGGTAAAAAGGTTGGATCCAATCTGAGGATGACACGATTGGAATGAAAAATGCACAAATCCTCCCTTACTGACAAAGCCGCCAACTCTGAAATTTGCCGAGCTGAAGTAATGGAGACAAGAAAAACCAACTTCAGGGAAAGGAAACGCAACGAGGCCGTTCGCAGGGGTTCGAAAGGCTCCCTTGTGATTGCCTTTAATACTTTGATTAAATCCCACGTGGGGAATCTATGTACCACTGGAGACGGAGATTGGTAGCACCTTAAAAAAAACTTCTAATCAAATGGTGATGTGAAAGAGAATATCTCTTTCCCCTATGAAGAACTGTTGCTAGGGCCGCAACTTGCCTACAGAGGGTATTTGGGGAAAACCCCTTCTCTAACCCCATGTGCAAAAATTGGAGAATTTGGGGAATGGAAGCAGCAGAAGAATCTATCTGTGACCCTGCACACCAAGCTGAGAAAGCTGTCCACGTGACTTCGTAGATCCTGTTTGTGGACAGTTGCCTAGAAGCCTGAATGGTGGTGATGACAGTGTCCAGTATCTGCGCTCTCTTCAATGCTTGCCGCTCAACCTCCAGGTGGTTAGGTGGGACCAACCTGGATTGGGATGTAAGATGGAACCCTGGTGCAGCGACAGATGTTGAGGGGGTAGGTGCCAGTGTCTCGCCACAGAGAGTGAGACCAGGTCCGAGAACCAAGGCCTCCTGGGCCAATATGGAGCTATGAGGATCACCTCTGCCTCCTCTTTCAGGATCTTCTGGATAACTGCAGGAATAAGAGGAAATGGAGGGAATGAGTAAAGAAGACCCGGAGGCCAAGGTGATCGAAGAGAGTCCGTCACCTCCACGAGAGTGTGAAAGAATCGGGTGTTGAACCTCTGAAGTTGTGCATTCTCATGAGAGATGAACAGGTCCACAGTCGGAAAGTCGAAGTGGGATGAGATCATCTGGAACAGTGCTGGGTTGAGCTGCCATTCTGATTGGTCTATGTGGGTTCGGCTCAACCAGTCGGCCTGTATGTTGTGTGTCCCCGATATGTGCTGAGCTTGAAGAGAGGTCAAATAGTTCTTGGCCCACTGACATAGCTCCCAGACCTCTGCCATGAGGGAGCGAAATCGAGTGCCCCCCCTGGCTGTTTACATGGGCCTTTGTGGCCACATTGTCTGTGAGTACAAGAACATGTTGCCCTTGCACTATGTTTGCAAGGTGCAGTAATGCCAGGCGAATTGCCCAGAGCTCTAATAAATTGATCGGTTGCTGCTGCTCCATGACTGACCACTGTCCATGCACCATGTGTTTTCCCGAATGAGCACCCCACCCCAAGAGGCTGGTGTCCATGGTAATTATAATTGAGGCTTGACTTCATAGAGGACAGCCCTTCTTCATGGCCTCTGACTTCCACCAATGAAGAGATTTGATGACCCTTGCTGGGACCTAGACTTTGGACAAGGAATTGCTGCGCCCTTGCCTCTGAGCTGGAAGCAAAAACCACTGGAGGGGACAAGAATGCATTTTGCCCCAAGGAACAATGGTTATGCATGAAATGAATTTGCCTAATCATTGAGATAGAGTTGCAATGGAAACTGTCTGTTGTTGCTGGACCTGGGTGACTAGATTCCTAATACCAATCAGCCTGTCCTCTGAAAGGAAAACTTGACACAAGGAAGTGTCAATTATAGCGCCTAAATGCTGTAGCCAAGTAGTTGGTATAAGCTGGCTTTTTGAAAAATTAATCAAAAACCCATGTTGTTGAAGGGGTTGAATGGTAATCTGAATATCCTCCAAAGCGCGAGAGTATGAATCGGCTTGAATAAGGATATCATCTAAGTAGCTCTGGATCCTGATACGAATAGAGTGAAGGTGAGCCAATAAGGATATAAGAACCTTGGTAAAGGTCCTGGGCACAGATGACAGGCCGAACGGCAAAGCAGCATACTGAAAATGATTGCCTTGGAATGTGAAGCATAGAAACTTCCTGTGTGCAGGAAGAATCGGAATATGGAGATATGCTTTAGACAGGTCAATTGAAGCCAGGAACTTGCCCTTCCTGACTGAGTCCAAGATGGTTTGCTGCGAGTGCATTTTGAAAGGTCTGTACACAATGTGTACATTTAGATGTTTTAGATCAAGAATTGCTCTCCACCACCACCCAAAGCCTTAGGGACTAGAAATAATCTGGAATAAAACCCGGAACGTCTCTGGTTTATGGGGACGGGTTCTATTGCCCTGATCTGCTGTAAGTACAATATGGCTTTCTGCATATAAGATTGCATGACAGGATCCTGAGATACAGGGCAAGAAACAAAGGAATTCAGGGGAACAGAGAAAAATTCAAGAGCTAATCCATGTCTAATTGTATTAAGGACTCACCTGACTGAAACTGTCTCCTCCCACCGGTCGGCAAATTGCTGTAGGTGGCCACTGATGGCGGGGTCCCCTTGGGGCCTGTCTGGGGTGTCTGGAGGGGCAACCTCCAGCCCCTCGAAAGGGGCGTTTCGACTGTAGGAACAATCTATACCTGACCCTGTAGTCCTGTGTACAGTCAGGTCACCAGAAGAAGGGTCGAGGTTGGAAGGAAGAAGTGTTAGAAGAAGCCTGAGGAGGAGCTCGTTAGAGAGGTGCCCTTGGATATGGCACTGATCTCACCTGACCTCTTGGCGTGGGAGGGAAGGACTTTACATTTGTCCTTGGTCTCACTTAACAATGGCTCCAGAGCGGCTCCAAAGAGCTTTTCACCCTGAAGCGGGCCAGATGACAATCTCCATTTCGCGCGTGCGTCTGCCTGCCAATTCTGCAGGCAAAGAAGCCTCCTGGTGGTGACTGATGCACTCATGGCTCTGGCGGCAAAACGTATAGAGTCCAATGTGGTGTCTCAGAATATTGTGTGGCTACAATGATTTTACTCATATCGTGGTGAAGTCTTACATCACCCGGAGGCAGGTGCTCTTGGAGTTGGCAGAGCCACATTAAGGTTGTTCTATTAAAGAATGTGGCCACCAACGCAGTTCTAATGGCCCAAGCTGCCGATTGATGGTCATATCTGGCCTAGACTCCAACTTCTTCTCTTCTGACTTTAACGCCTCAACCAGGTCACCCAAGACGGGTGTTGATGACGCAAATGGCACTATGAGGTCCTCCACCAGAGGCAGTTGGAGTAAATCAGTCAACTCCATGCCAGGAAGGTACAACTTCCTGTCATTGGAGGATGGAGCCATGTGTGCTGCGGGCTTAAGCCATTGCTTTTGTATGTTGTGTAATACAACCTGAGGTGTGGGCACCTCATCACTGCATGTGGGTGGAGTAAACAGTGGGTTCTTACCATGTCCTTGACTAGGAGCTCCTTCAACCGCAGGAGGGTTATCCAGATCTGCTGTTGCTTTGGCCTTATATAAGAGGGATCTAAAAAGAGCTGGTGGAAAAAGCCCCAGCATAGCTGGGATCTCAGGGAGTGGGTTCTCATCCTCTGAGAGAGTCCCCTCTACCAGCTCTCCATCCTCTGCCTCTGAGTCCCAGCTCTGATCTGAAGAAGCTTGGGACCGGTCTGCCACAGATCTAAATCCTGTGGTCCCTGAGGTGTTTGGTCACATGACAATGCTGGTTGTGAACCAGGTTTATAAGTTTGGTTGTGCTGTAATGCAGCCAACCCCTGAGTAATGGCAGACACAATGATGTTTTTAGGTCATTTACAACCTCAAATAAATTGTCCCTGCCCCTTAAACCAGCAGTTGTAGGAGTGAAGGTTACTGATGGCAATTGTGAAGAAGAAGGGGCAGGAGAGTTGTCACGGTGGTCTGGAGATAAAGTTACTTGAGGTGAAACTGCTACAGGTCTGAGAGGCGATGGATCTTTTGCTTGTTCTGGAGGAACTGTGCTCCTTTGCTCCGCCCTTTTGAATTGTTTCTCTATGGCCTGTTGGTGTCTAGAGGCCGCCTTTTCTTCAGATTTTGACGTTTTCTTTGTCGTAGCCTTTTTCTTAAGAGTGGCTGCCTCAGATGAAGTTCTGGGCACACTTTGTTTATGAACTGTAGGTTGACTTGATGTGGTAGGGTTATGAGGGCCCTCCTGAATGGAGGGACCCATAGCTTGAAGTAAATGTGCCATTATAAAATGACACTGGAATCAACAAAAAGAACAATTTATTTTGAATCAGGCAACCTAGTTAGGTATGTGCCTGTAAATTGGTCAATAACTAGGGAATTCAAATTGTGAAATTTTAAATGCAGCCAGCAGGTGGCACTGTTCACAAGGGATTGTGTCAGAAGCTCTGTAAAAGTCAAGGAAATTAAGCCCATGAAATTAAAATTAGTTAGTCTCACAAATCAATAATCCAATTTTCAGAGTTAAATCAAGGGCTTTAAGAGAGTTTGTCCAGAACCACGATCTAATTGTTAAGGAGCTGAGAAATTCCTGCAGAGCCCTGCAGCAATTACTGTCTTCTATGAGCTGAGCGTTTCGCACCCTTTTTAATGGCCGGAGCTGAAAATGGTGGCTGGCTGTCAGGCAGAGGAACAAAACAGCCAGACAAGCAAGGTCACGATCAGGAAATTGCCAGATAAACTTGTGAACTTGAACAGGCTGAGGCTAAAAACCTCATCTTTATTGGCAACGGCCGAAAAAAGCTGTTTAAAATAAACCTCGGCTGAGGCAAAAACCTTGCCAATAGAAGGCAGCTGGGGAGCGAAAGAAATGGAGTGTCAAGATTCAAAAGGAAATTTTATATGGGGGGGTATTATATGTACAGTATATGCATGTGTATGCTAGCTAGGTTTGCTGAAAGCATTCAGTAAAAAATCTTGACACAGTAGTAATTGTGGCAAAGGTCACTGAGAGAGAATTGTTATCTTGTTTGCATTCCACAACTTGAGTTTCCCGTGAGAAAGAGTTTTGGGGGTTTGCAGGTGTGAGGGGAAGTACTTTCAGAAGTCATTGGACTCCTTGGTGAAATGGTTGGACAGTAATTAACATGTGATAATTAATGGGGTGGAACTTTGAATTTTACTTGGGTGTTGGAATCCCGGAAGCTTTAGATTCAGGATTCAACAGATCATACCAGTACAATGTTCTTAATAAAATTTTATTCTTTGGACTTTCGTTCTCTGGAGTTCTAATTGAGTTGAGGATGTTGTGTGGAACCCTGACATGGAACAGAATGCAGGATAAATTTACAGTTGAAAGGAAGGCTGAGGCTGAAACCTCGCCAGGCGAAAATCCCCAACGCTGCGAGATTCAAAGCCTCACTGATGTGAAACGGGCTATTATCAGGCAGCACTTTAGTAAATTGGCTGCTTTGAAGTATCGTTAAGCATGGGGGGGGGTTGGAAACCTCCTCCCAGCAGCCTACCTGGTCGGCGGTTAGAATGCTCTCCCCTGAAAAGGGGGGAGATCGCGCGGCTGTTGTATTTGGCTGTTATAATACCAAACCTTATACTGAACTTAAGGAGAAGTTGTGGAGGGAAATTTGAAATTCTATCAATTCTAATGCAGAGACTCCAATGATGGTGCTCCAGCATGTAGTCTAATCAGTGAACTGAGTCAAAAACACTGAAGAGTCACTCAGTGAGGCAAGGCTTTTATACTTGAATCGACTCAGTCACGTGATCACAACTGAGGAACTACCCAATCATTGGAGTCTATGCTTCCCCACAATGGAGAATAGTTTCCAACTGACTGTGCCTAAAAAAACCAAGGAAAATCTCAGTCCACTAAAATAAAACATCTTGTACTGATAATGGTTGATCCTCTCTCTCTCTCTCTCCCTCCCTCTATCATTAAGTTATTAGGATTTATTAACACTGTCACATATGTAATAACTCCACCTATCTGTGTGATTATTTTATCTTGGCAAATACTAAGTCTCTCAAATAATACATAAACAAACAAAAACATAATATTGTTGCTCAGGACCAAGTTAAAGGCAATCATCTAAATATAAACAATGCAACATTTCAATCTGTTAGATGTATTTCAATATTATTTTACAAATGTTGCTTATGGCTTTGTAGCACTGAAGATGCAGCTTTGCAAAGATATTGGCTCTAGACAGTAATTACACCCACAGCCTAGCGTTGCAGTTAATGGACACACACATTTCAATAATTACAATGCCTGAACAACATAATATGGCTTCATTAGCTGCTACAAAATAAAGCTGAGCTAGTAGTGAACTTAGCTAAGCATTTTAAAGATAGATATAGTACATTTTATTAAAAAGTCTAGCCAAAAGAAGACACTAAAATCAGGATTTTCCTTACAACTGTATAATAAACAAAATTAAGTGTTCATGTGGGTAGCATCCAATATTGTTTTCAATTAGTATGGGATTGAAGTTTTCATATAAAGTGCATAAAAAGTTATTATAACCCAATTACTACAGGTCAAACAAATGATCCCTGTTGATTATTTTCACATCCATAGGCCTTGTTGCACAAAAACTAAAGATATCTGATTTGTTTTTTGGCCTACTGTGATTTATTCATTTGTTTTAAGAAAGAAATATTTTATGTATAAGCAAGAGACCACTATTTCAACAGAGGTACATTGGTGGTTTACATGTTTTGGCTTGTGCATGTGGTTAAGAATCTTGATTTATTTTTAGTTCCTTTACAAGATCTATTTCTTGAAAAAAAATAAGCCAAGGTTCAATTACACAAGCATTTTACACACACCCACACACCTATCTTTCAGTTGATTCAAGCCATAACAGCCAAATGCACCCATATTTCAACAGTAAGATCATAGTTCACAAATGTTTTGTAGTATACTCAAATTACAGATTTAATAATATATGCTTTGTACTTTCATCCATGCATCAACTAAGTAATTCACACATTCAAGCATTTAAATAATTTATTTCAATTAAACTAGATGTAGAATGCACTTTTTAAAACGCTATTCAGGCAATACATAAATCAACATTGGAGGGGGGGGGATAGTTTTAAAGAAACAGTTAGAGCTACAGGTAGTCGTCAACTCACGACCGGTGTGTTAGCGACCGTTAGAAGTTATAAGAAGCCTTCCAAAAGCTACTTATGACTGGATTTTTAAGTTACAACAGTTGTACCCCCTGCAGTCATGTGATCCCATTTTGAGTGCTTGACAAACAGCATTTGCAGCATCCCATGGATAGCAATTTTCAACATTTCTGTCAGTTTCCAGTGTTTAGTTATGGCTTTTGGCAAAAAAAAAAAATTACCATTTGGTAAAACGGATTCACTTAACAACTGTGGTTTTCATTTAACTATCACTACCACAAAGATTGTCACAAAATCTGGTCCACTCACATGGTGACCCACTTAACAACCGCAACAACTTACAACTGTATTCCCAGGCACAATGATGGTTGTTAAGTTGAGAACTAACTATACCACCACTTTCATAGTTGCTTCCAAGTAGACTGACAAGGTGGCCTGACTCTGCAGGTATGGGAGAATGGTAGTGCAGCAAAGTAGTGGCAGAAATTAGAAGCAAAAGGGACCATTTTAGCCATTTAATGCAATCTACCTTCTCAGAACAAAAACTCATTTCTCAGGCGCAGTCTTAACAATTTACGTATTAAATATTCCTACTTAATTGCTTTTGGGGATTTTACTTTGTTAGTGTTACTTGATAATCTAAAAATGTTTTGCTAATAGCACTTTTAGAATTTTTTTATTGTTTGTTATTCTTACCTAACAAACATACTGTTCATTGATTGTACCCTTTAAAGAACAGATTATTTCTCTTTGAATCTAAAAAAGTTTCGGTTACTTGCTGAAAACATATACAGTAAATGTCAGCAACTGTGCACATTCTCCTGAAAGGAAGGTTAAAAACATATTAATATCTATCTACAGAATGTTTGAATATTGCCTGTTTAATATAGCCATTAATAGATAGATATTAAAGACATTGAATAAATTCTTAATACATTACTCAGACATGTCATATCTTGTACAATTTCCATTGCCTTCCAGTGAAGAAGATATAGATTAATTAGCAAACATCATATACTGTATGTCAGCTACAAATGCTCATGGGTCAAGATTCTCAAATTCTTGAAAATTGATGGGACAATGTTTGTAAATATTTCTTGGTTTTCGTTATTTTACTATCCAATCCCTCAACAATTAGAGAGAAATAGAATCTTCTTAGGCATTTTATTCTGCTGCTTATATAGTACATTCATTTCAATTCTGTGAAGCACAATTGAATCATATCATCTTTTTGAACTGCTTTTTACTGAATATGCCCAATAGCTACTTTCTACAAAATACTTCTCTATTTCTGGAATTAATATATCTTTTATATATTTAATCCCCTTTGAAGCTATCATACAGCTTTGATTAGTGTCAAGTAATACATGTACATCAAGGAAATATTAACCTTAGAACCTGTAATTTCTTTTATTTCTGAACAATCATTGATATACATTTCTGACTACTACTATTAAAGGAAATTTCCCATTGTACTGACTTTATGATTTTGCCTGAATTATATGAAAGTATACAATTTAATTGGATTTTACAAACCAACAAAATTTAGAATAGGACATCTTTTTCATTTAACAGCCAGAATTCTACACATGTCAAACCATTCCAACAGAAAGGCTAAGTAGATTATCGCTCCACATCCTTAAACCAGTATTTCATTTAAGAAATGAGATGTATCTATGCCAGTCAGAAGTTTATCTATATACACAAGTTATATTCATTAACACACGTCTATGTAACCATTGATGAATGGAACTTCAAATTATGATTTGAAGTGCACAGTATAATTTCTGATTCATAGAAAATAGTGGATTATCACAGCACCGAAAGTTCACTTAAGCACACAGCGACTTATTTCATATGAATAAGCTCTATAAAAGTATGTATGAAAGTAAAGCTGTATGCACAGTATATCTTTTTATTGTGTTCATTCCTTTCGTTCATTGTCCAAGAATAACCAAATATGCAATATGATCTACAATGTATTATTTATTTGTTCACTCTTTTATTATGTCATAGCTTAATTGTTTATGTAAATTAAAAAATAAATAGAAAATTTCTATTTAAAACAAGTTCAACCATCTTTAAAGCATTCTTTACTATTCTGGGATGCAATTACACCATTTTTTTTGATAAAATTCTTCTTTAAACTCTAAATGTTAAAGTTAAATGAGAGGCATTTAATGCAATCTGAAAAATATTCAGTTCAATT
>JAEANM010011634.1:0-15181 GCA_017656035.1 Myanophis thanlyinensis | reverse complement strand
CGGTTCTCTGAACTGCTTAGAAAATTTACTACTGGTTCTAGCGAACCTGCTAGAACCTGCTGAATTTCACCTCTGCTTCTTCCCCATTCATAACTCTAAAAATGTTTTAGGAGGTGACAAAAGTGAACTTATTGGAAGTATATTCTGAACTGGAAATCTCTACAACATACAGATTGTTCTTATTTTGTGTTGTTTCAGAGATCTTGCTTCTAATTTTTACTGCTTATTTATCAATTGATCAGTATTTTTATCATTGCAATAACCCACCTTGAACAAAACCAGCTAAGAAATAAACAATCCACAAAGAAGTCTCACGACATATGTAGCAAGAGGGCATATAGTTCATGTTTATGTATTGACTCTAACATTTCAGAATAGCAGATCAATAGCTCCCTCCAATCACAACCAGTGGATTTCAGTATTTTCAAATCCCATCTTTGCTCAAGTCCCATCCTTGTTCAGATAGAAAGGATTTCTTCCTGGGCTATCAATGAAGCATGATAAATCATGAAAATTAAGTATCAGAATGGCTATACTTACTGACGTCCATCTTGCCCACGGGTAAGATTTACTTTTTCTGCTCCTAGTTGATCCCAAAAGAAGGTAAAGAATTGCTTGTGCCAAAGAAACTCAATTCTTGAAGCATTTTCTGGATTGATTTCTACATCTTTGAGCTTTGAATAGATTTGTTCTTGCTTAAGACTGCCCCTGTAAAAACGTGATTGAAGAAATTACAGAGCATCAGGATAAGGTTTTTTTTACCACTTCACAATTAATTATTCTGTGATATTAATACTGTAATTATTTCACAATTTATCTCAATCAGGTAATTTAGATTTAATTTAGTAGGTGGGACCATAAAGTGTACAAGGGGCCAGAACACATAATTGTAATTGATTGATTGGAGACTGCTGGCTCATCATGAGGCAATCTACGCTATGATTGGTTGCTGTGAGTATAAAGAAGGAGTTTCATTCCCACCCCCACCTTTTTCTTCCATATGTGCTCTGTATGCTGTTTGATTTACCTCATGATGTTCATGCATTCCTGACTATCTTGTCTGCTATAAATATAAATGTAATATATATATTTATATAAAACTACAAGTTGGTGTGTCTGTGGGCAGTTGCTGCACAATTCCCTGACAATACACAATAAACATTACAAAACAATCTTCTAAAGCTACAATAGCTTAAAAATTGTTTTGTATTTATAAGACATCATAGTTCATCATGAAAGGTTTTATCCTTTGTCTCCATCCTAAAAGCTGATTCTGTGGCCCATTTCATCAGATCTTAAAGCAAAATTTAGACACTACATTTATTTCTGAAAAAAGGATGCATTCCTAACTTTCTTCATTTCCCACCTTTTTATTTTTTATTTTACATCATATATAATGTATGTCATTACATGGTTAATATGTTATTTCATAAAACAGACCTAATCCTTGAATTAGGAGGTAGGATGTGTAGAAGTCTTTGAAAATATTCTATACATGATAAATATGAAAAACTCTTAATTGAATTATTGATATAATTATTCCTAAAATTAGCAAAACTGAAAATCTGCAACAAGAAAGCATGATGTATACCTCATAATCGGATATTCCTTCATATCTCCATTGTTATTGTGGAAAACTATACTTATTTCTCCTCTCACATTCTTCATTCCATTTAGTTTAACAGATATATTATATCGCCAACCTAGGTAATATGACACAAGTGTAAATGCAGCAGTTAGATAAATACCAAATGGCTAAGCATGAACTACAATTAGGCAAAGATATTCATCTTCGTTAATGAAATTAAAGTAAAAATTGGGGGGTGGGGAATGATCATTTAAAAATCTTATAATTTTAAAGAATCTTAAGACATTTTAATAAATAATATTTCCAGGGATTTAATTTCTCCAGCTCATTATCAATACATCCCATATGGCAGATTATCCTAGAGGGAATATAATTTTATGAGAAGATATTATCTGCTGTATTTTGTCCTAACTGATGGTAATCTTAGTCACAAATTCAATTTAAAATCATCCCTCTTCTTCAATTATAACATTGTGAAATGGGCTGGATATGAAAACAAGAATTTAAATATATAGTATTCAAACATGTGTTTATTTAAAAAAAAAACAACCCTAAACATCACACCTTCATTCAAAAGTGGATTTTTGCACAATTGAAAGAAAAACGAGATATTTAGCACTATAAAAACATTGTAAAGCGTAGATACTTTTCTCCTCTGAATTCCAATTTGAACTGTCTTAGGAAATAGTGAAATACTGAAAAGGATGCAATGTGGCATCAGAGGTTTCAACAAAGGTCACCAAACAACATTCCAATGAGGAAGGCATTTATTTTTTTGAAGAAGGAAAAAATCTCTTATAGACAACCTATTAAGGAACTCATACCGAAAAATATACTATTTTGGTGTGTGTGTGTTTGTGTATACCTCTCCTTAAACATATTTATGGAGATTCTCAGTCATTATCCAGGTCATGGTTATTCCACGTGCTTTTACAAAAGGCAACTGGACTTCGTTTTTTCTTTGAAGATGTTTTGCTTCTCATCCAAGAAGCTTCTTCAGTTCTGACTGACTTTAGTCCAGTTGCCTTTTGAAAAAGCACTTTTGGGACTCTCCTTAAACATGATTTACTCATCCCGTATATAAAAAGATTAATTGCTTACTCTTGAAAGTCTAATAGGATTATTTTTTCTTCGAAGATAAATCTTGGCAGTCTGTCTTTCCAAATTTAGAGACTAGAATTGCCTCCTACAGTATATGTATGGTATGTTTGCATATATGATAATCAGGATAAGTAATTGCTCTAGTTTGATAGTTAATCATTTACTGTACTTAAAATTTCTGGATTTGTCAGAAAATATTGGCTGTGAACTTAGTCATATATTCCTTACAACCACAACCACAGATCTCCACAAAGGCATTCAGGTAAGAAAACATGACAATTTCTCGCAATCTTGTCAGCATGAACATGCATGATAATTCCATTTTATGCGACGCATAACAAATGGAAAGTAATAGCTCCTTATACAGCTTTTAATTCCAGAGACATGACCCTGGTACCGACAGCCAGAATCAATCCTAAATTAGTAGATTTCTTTGCAGATTCACTGGTTACATGAGTATTCCACACATACTTTATGTACTCACTGGTGAAGGGTTCCTTAAATCCTGTGTTTAGATAGTAGTTTTGATTGCTTTTCTTCAGTTTATCATGGAATTGATCAGCATAGTGACCCATTACTGGGCAGCCTTCTGTGGGACATGGAAAGCAATTTCCCTAGGATAAAATAAATAGTTCCAAAGGCTTTTTACTTCACTTTTTACTGTTTCCACTATAATCTTTATTGTACATTCAAGTATGCACTGTTATCCTGGCTTAGAACCTCAAACTGAAAATAGTGGATGTGATTACAGGTAGTCCTCGATTTAGGACCCAACATTTCTACTGCTAAGCGACAGTTGTTAAGGAACTTCCCCCATTTTATGACCTTTCTTGTCTATAGTTATTAAGTGAATCACTTCAGTTGTTGAATTAATAATATGGTTGTTAAGTAAAATCTGGTTTCCCCATTGACTTTGCTTGTCAGGTCGCAAAAGGAGATTGCATGATCTCAGACCCTGCAGCCATCATAAGTGTGAGTCACAGAATAAGTGTGAGTCAACTGCCAAGCGCCTGAAGTTTGATCATGTGGCCATGGAGATGCTGCAACTGTTGCGTGTGAAAAATGATCTTTTTTTTCCAGTTGGAACTCTGAAGGTCAGTAAATGAACTGTTGTAAATTGAGAACTATGTGTATTTCAGTTCTGTTGGTTGCCTTGGTTGTTTTGAGTTATTCATTATTATTAATGCCTCCCTCCCCCTACCACTAAACCAAGTGACAGGGAAAGGTTAAGGTTAAGGTTAAATTCCTGAGAGGTCACAGGAAGATGGTTTGTACAGATAGATTTATAGATATGGGAAAATAGTGATGACACCTGCCAACACCCCCCTTTTGATAGGATATCCACTGTTGGCCACCAGATTCTCCACGGCCTCTGGCTAATCCTTTTACATTTGCAGCAAGCACATTTACTGGAAGTGAGCTTTCTGGAAGTGAGTAGAAGAAAAAGCAGTTGCAAGAAGATAATGGTGTGCAGGAGAAAAATGTTTCATTGAGGAATTTCCTACTCAAACTTGGAACTGGTGGTTATTTGATGAAAATGTATTGAAAACATTCAACACTTTGTGGCATATCACATAGTTGAGGCCTGATGCCAAAAACAAAAGCTTAAAGGTTATTGATTTGTTTTTCCTTAAAAATGTGGATTTGTTCATTAGCTATATTGAACTTTAATACAAATGAACTCTAGCATATAATGCCATGCTTATACTTTGAATGAACCTATTTAAAGAAGCTAATTGGATTGAACCAGGGCAGAATAGCATGCTTACCGCTTGAAAAGATTTGTATGATTTGCAGGGATAGGCCAGGAACCCACTAGGGTAGAGAAGGCTATATTTGTAGTACTCATGGCTTCGTGAGTGATGGCAATTTCCAACTGAACGAATCTCTAGCAAAAGAAATAACTCTATCATTGCTTATAATATAATAGAAGCCTGAGTCCATTCAGGATGAAAACAGATGCTAAAGTTAAGCACAATGTCATTTTGTTCTGCATTGTCTACTGCAAGTGACTTGTTTTAATTAAAATGCTAAGCTCCTTCTCATTTACTATCTTTCAGCTCACTCTGCTTCAGAGGGCTATTATTGTGAGGATAAAAGTGACAAAGGGACTTATGTGTATAGAAGCTTAAGTTCAGGGAGAAGAGGTGTAGTATAAATCAAATGAGTACATTATTGTGAGCATGAATAAATTAGCGGGAGAAGGAATTATAATGGAATATCATGGTAGCTATTGGTTGGGAGCCTGATAGAAGTCTAAGAGTTAGACTTCTGTTTAGTAAAAATTATATGCTGCATAATAGGCAAAATGTGTCCCTTTCACCCTCTTTGTTGGACCACCAGAGCGTCTCAAGATTGTCAAAATACCATCAAACTGTGAAATAACAGCACTTTGATTTTCAGTGGAAAATAAAATGAAATTGGTGTGATAGGCTTCAAACATCTATAACACATAAATCCCTTTCTACTTTTTCCTCCATGGATGATTTCATAGGTCATCTCCTGAATCCCTTGGCAGACAAGATATTATTTTTAAAGAGTACAGGCTCAGTGCACAAAAGCATTATTTACTTTTAGAAGATGATGGCTAATTGGCAGTGTGGCCCAGCCTCTAAGGTGTGAATATCCAGTGTAGTAATGGTGGTTTAGCACTGCAAGATTGATAGGGAGGTATTTCCCTTCGGTGGATGGTGCATAGGATGTCATACTTTTATTTAATGGTTGAATATGTACAACATTATAGAATTAAACATTTATCTGTTTGTTTCTGCCCTTGGTATGAAACACTGTGTAGAGAGAAATGATCTTTCTCATCTTTGCTATAAATCACCTAGTAAAAATAAATATTCCTTAACTTTAGAATGGCCTCACTGTTGGCAGGAGTAGGCAAAGCATTTCAACAGCAAAGTAAGAGAAACCATTCCTCTTTGTCCTTGTTGAACCAAATCGGAAAACAGGTGTGATTAATGATAGTTTGTGTCCATATTAACTTGTCAAAAAACCCCATTAGATAGAGACTTCATTGGAATGGTGCTGCATAGTCATTGATTTGAAAGGGTTTACTCTCTGTTATCATTTTGGAATTCCCTTATTAGCAGAAGGGGCATACAATCTTTTTTCTTTTCTTGTTTCATACCTTGAGTAGTTCTGAACATTATGTTGTTATTTTCTAATATTGTCTTGGAATCAAGTTTTAAGTACTCATACTGGTGTGCTCATAGCTTCTGAATAATAATAATAATAATAATAATAAAAAACCCTGCAACCCAACCCGATGACCAGGGAGAAGAACAATTCATCTACTCAGTCCTAAGAGGCTCAGTGTGGATTAGAGTTTTATTATAATGCCTATGAATGTAAATGCTGAAGATGAGCATAGGGTTACCTTTATGAAAATGAGGATAGGGTTACCTTACCTTCTGGTTCCTGATCCTGTTTTGCATCATTACATCCAACCATAAACTTTCCACCATTGGGATAAAAGTCCATATCACCAGTGGCATTAAACATCCCAAGTCCTGTAATAAATTCAAAATGTGTTACATGATTAAGCACCGTTATTGCTTCTATCCCAAAATTCAGTTGTATCTGGCCATTTACCTAAAGGGAATCGGGCAGCATTGCTGTGTATGACATCCACAAATCCAGCATCAGAAGGATCTATCCGGACCATCTCAGGAAATCCTTCAAAACCAACTGCTGCTGGGTCTAAACCTAAACAGAGGGAAAAAATCCCCACAAAGCATATTCCTTTTGGATTTAAAATGCACATCAACAGTCCTGTCATAGACTGATAATAATGAATCTATAAAAATACATAAAAGAAGTCCATTATATTGCAATGCATTTTGACCAATTCCATTTAGCATAAGAAACAAGATGTGCAATCAACCAAAATATATTTTCCATATGGCAATGATAAATTTATCAACATTTCCATATGTAAATAGGATTTGTTTCAGTTAAAATAATCAGGTAAAAGTACATAGAACTGTATGACTGAACTTTGAAATCATAGCTCCAGTGACACAGTATTGGTAGATCGGGTTGACTGCAATTTTTTAGTTTATTAAATATGATATACTTTATTGTTTAGTCAATTGGCCATATCAAACCTGAGCATCAGCCGCAGTAAAATACAATATAATGAGATAAGATAAGGAACTGAGATAAAATAGCTACCATGAGATTAAATAGAATAAAACATAGTAGGTAAGATTAAGTGAAAGAATAAGATAAAATTGTACAAGATAAAATGGAAGAAATTTATTAGGTCAATTGATTATATCAAATATATAAAACATATCCACAATGCAAATAGATAAAAAGAAAACAACTTCCGAATAGATCGTTACCCCAACAGTTAACTCCAAACTAATCAAGGTATTTTGTCCTCTTTGAGATTGGAATGAAGGATAAGGAAGACTCCTTATGTACAGATTTGTTCCTTGGAAAAAGGCTGTTTCTCTTGGGTGCTCCAATTTTTTTTTTATTTTTAGTTTTTAAATAAAGGTCCAAAGAAGCAACCTTTTCTGGGGAGTTCAATTTGCAGTTGACAAGAATGTGTCAAGTTTCTTTAATGGTTGGTGGTCCACAAATGCCTGATTTGTCTGGGATTCCATGAAACCTCCCAGGTCTTACCATGAAATCCAGTTATTTGAATTAAGTTCTTCTGAGATGTTAAATTGTATTTAAGTTGTTCAACATTTTTTTAATTGGGAAGCTTATTTATGATGAGCCAGCCCTTCAGAGATTTGACATGTTTAAGTGCTGCAATATGATCTTGGGCAACCATATCAACAACTCTTTCTTTGAAAGCTTCTTCGACCTTTAGATCTGATTGGATTTGAAACTGGATGGAGACTCCATATTGAGGGATAACATTTGAAAATTGAGTGGCCCAAGTGAAAGGTTGCTTGTTGTGTAGTTGCTCTTCAAAGTACAGCTTGGTAGTCTATCTGGGCCCATGGGTGGGATCTTCAGCCAGTAAGTAAATACTTTAATTACTAAATGGCTTTGTATACCCAACTCTGCCCTTACTTCTGCGGCTGACATAGAGTTATCCAGTCCCAACATACATTACAGAAAAGTACATTGTATCTGTTCCTCTAAGGGGGCATTTATATCCCTACAGCTCTGTGCCATGTATGGTCATTGGAACAATTTTGCTATTATATACTTTTATGATTGGAATTGGAGAATCTGGGTAGCTATGGTTGGTAACTTGCCTTCTGGTATTGGTATAGGCTGTAGCCCTTGAAAAGTTCCTCTTAAAATATGTGAGCCTGGAACCTGTTTCTGTGAAAACAAGTCCTAAGTATATACAGCCTTGTCTGTCTCCTTTGTTGGTGCTAATTTTTCCTGTTAGTGATCCTGTGCTTACCCTTAGGCATGAGTGAATAATTGATTATAATATTTTTCCCATATAGAAGCAGTGATAGGGGTGTCCATGGTGAACTACCTTCCCATAATAGTCCTGCAACTGAGTGTCAGAAAAAGGCTGGATTTGGATTTTTGGCTGCTGACTCTAAATTTAACCAGAAAAAGGACAAGTAATGAGGCTTTTTGAACTCAGTGGTTTCCTTGTACTCTTATCTGAGTGCTAGCATGGCAACATAATTATTTTTTGATGGATAGTTCCCTGCTGTAATGCATATTTTTCTTAGGGATACATACCCTGAACCAAACCAATGAGGGCCTTTTCTATTAAGAAATTTCTAGTCTTTCATTTAGGTTTGTATAGACTGTATGTACAATGCTGACATCTGTGTGCAAGGTGAGGTAACTGTGTTTACCAGAGTCAGAGCTTGATCAAATTTCCTGTATTCAGTCAAATCCATCATATCCACTCTGGCCCATTTTACAGTATCTTTCTGTCCTGGTGAATCGCTAGATGAAATGAAACCCATCTATCAATTGCGGTGTGGGTCTGCGATCTGACACCCACAGAAATAAACAATTGGTTGGTGGTCACTATTTTTTCTTACATAAACCTGGAATTCTGAGAAAAGGAACACATTACTATTAGAGACACATATGTAGTCTGAAGTACTACTTGATTTCTCTTGATGGTAAGAGTAAAGGGATATACAAAACTTTGGTCTTTGCTCTTAAGATTTGCAAGTTATACTTGCATACCAGCTTTAACAACTGCACACTGGCAGAATTTCTTTTCTTGTCTGTAAAGGACCATAAAGATAATTAAATTCTTTGGGAATGTTCAGATTACTAGTAAGATATTGTACAGAAGATCCTTGTTCGGTTTTTATAGTTGCCTGTCTCAGTCCAATTGATTATCATCCTTCAACATGGAGAGCATCTAAATTTTGCATCTATGATTCAGCATGGTCTACTCCTTCTTTCTAAAAAAAGCCATATAGGAAAAACAAAGAAAAAATGCCAGCAGCAACTGCAACTCAGTGCAGCTTTCCTAAACATTAAAACAAAGTTAAAAACAATGCCAATACAGAGTATCTAGTACAGAAACAACAGAAAGGCAAGGAGAATGAGAGAGATGGAATGGTGTAATAGCATAACAAGATATACAGTATGTATGTTGCCAGGGCCAACTCAATAGGTCTGCATGGCTATCCAGGTTTTTATGTCAGCAGAACAAAATGTTACACCTTAGAAACAGATATTGTTAGTCTCTTGAACGGGCTTGTTTCCTGAATGGGAATGGGCAGAAAGAGAACAGTCTCCAACCTGGCTGAAACTGGAAGATAAAAAAGGAGATAAATAGCATTAGCACTTAGACTTACAGTATATACTACTTCAAAGTGCTGTACAGCTCTCTCTAATCGGTTTACGGTCAGAATATTGCTCCCAACAATCTGGGTCCTCATTTTACTGACCTCAAATGAAAAGATGGAAGGTTGAGTTAACCTTGAGCTGGTGAGAATCGAACTGCTAGCAGTCAGCAGAATTAGCTGAAATTTTGCATTCTAGAATGCTGTCTTTTGAAATTGGGCATATATATATATATATAATAACAGCATTCATTGCAGCCAATTCAAAAGATATACTGTATATACACAGAAAGAATGGATAATGTAGTTATGAAAAGATTAGCAGCATTTCTTAAGCATGATGCTTAATGCATGCCACAGGAAGCCCAAGACTCATCAGAAACAACTTATTTTACCTTTAACCTCGTTTAGTTCCCCAGATTGATTGATTTCCTCTTCAAGGCTTCCTATTTTTCAATCAAGATTGTAATGTGTGATAACTTTGTATAGCATACCACTTATTCTTCCAATGCCCGGAGATTTTTTGCCAACATACTGAAGTCGTCTTCCTGCCTCTCCAGCAGTATGAGCACCGAGACTATGGCCAATAAGGTGGACGTTGGAAGGACAATACTGATAGATTTTCTAGTAAATCAAGAAAGGGCAAAATAATTAGCAAGTAAAACAGCATTCTTAACATTTGCAGATAAAGCAGAATTTTTCCTATATTGTAATAATAGTGACCTATTTTTAGGAATCATAATAATGTTGATTACATACACAAACCACCAGACAGACTTTGACCCATGGTTTAAACTGAACATTCTGGCCAAACATTTTTACCTATTAAAATTGTATGAAATTGCAATATAGTACTCCAAAATTAAATAATTTATAAGATCTAGAAAAATTTCAGTGTGTTTATATAAAAGTAAATTGGTGCTAAAGTGTTTGATTACAATGTTTAGGATGGATAACAAATTATATAAATATATCAGATGAATACGGTGCTCTTTTTAGTTTGTGTGAAATAATGTTTCTCGAGAAGAAATACTGTTTCTATTAGGTTTCACCCAAAAGGCTTCAAAATCAATAGAAATGCCATGGATGAGCACGGATAATAATTGCCATTAACTGAAGATGTTTCTCTAAAAAATATTTTTAAATATAGCTATTTACTTGATATTATAGAATCTCAAATTTTGTTTATTAATTGTTGCTTAATTTTTATTGCATTCCTGAGTATCTGTGCACTACATTATTGGAACAAAAATATTATCATTAGGTACACAATAAATGGGAAATAATATCTGCTAGTTCTTTAGCTGGTGTTGGTCTTCATGAGCATTAAATTCTTCCCAAGAACCTAGGATGACCTAATGTATCAGTGCAGTATATGCACTGATCCAAGCCTTTTGAAATTGACAGATGGAAATTTCATCAATGCACAGACTTTTTGCCAAAAAAAATTATTGTTATTTTTAACAAAAATAACCACAGGGACCACCATAGATGGTTCATGCAATAAGCTTTCATGTTGATGTTCATATCTTCGTACTTCATGATCTTCTCCAATGCTTTGTCTTCTATTCTGCTATCCACTGGTATTACAATATAAATTATCCATACTTTTTTTTTCTTTTCAATCACAGTTAAATCTGGTATGTCTACATGTTATCAGTTTGTCTTTGTATTTAAAAAAAACTTTTTAAAAAGCCCTCAGAATCAATTTAATAAGCTTCATATTCGCTCCAGAAAGTATCTGATTGGTTTACTTCTAATTTCATCTGAAACTGGGATTTTGGTTTGGATTACTGATATTGTTGGTTTATTGTTTTTATATAAATATTCTTGAAAAATTTTAGTACTTAAAAATTTCCAAATTTTTAAAGAAGAGTATTAATGCAGAAAATTGCACCGTGTCAAACTAGGGGGAAACATTTAAAAATTAGCATGCGTTTTATTCTAGATTTGAACATATTAAGTTCATATGAAACTCTGAAAAGATGCATGGTGCTGTTCAATCTTGGCAATTTTAAGACTTGTGGACTTGCGGAATTCTGGGAGTTGAAGTCCACAGGTCTTAAAGTTGCCAAGAATGAACACTCCTGGCTTAGAGCTTGATCTAAATATTCCTATTTTAATATATAAAACGATTTTAAGTTTATTTTGTACAATTGATACGGATATGTTGGTAAACAGATTGATAGTATCTCATTTCTGCAGGTAGTATCAGGGCCTTTGATGTTTTGTAATATATTTAACTTAAAATCTCACCATCATAGTAATGATAAATTTAGCTATCACTGCTCCAAGAACACGGATATTGCTGCCAGCAATGAAATAGGTGCATTTAGCTCCATCTTCCCAGTCAACAACAAAACAGTTAATGTCTTCCACATCCACCAGAAGCTATAGCATCAAAGTGATGTATAAAAAAAATTACATTTGGATGATTAATATCAACAAAATAGATCCTTAAAAATAATACCTGGTTACTGAGTTCTTAAGTTCCACAGGGATTTGTAATTCAGCCCCAAGTCACACAGTCCTGACTCATCTATCAATTTCCTGCACATCAGCACATATAATAATAAACATCATAGTGCTTTATGAGTAAGCAGCAATTGATCTGTAAGAAATGCCTATCTTATGACTCATGAAAATAAAAACATTTCAGTTGCAGAAAGAGAAGAAAAACACTAAAACCAGGGGTATCACTCATGTTGTCACAGTGGTATCAAGTGACATATCAGGACTTTTTTTCCCCTTTGCTAAACTGGGTGTGGGTGTAGCCAGTGCCTGACACATCTGACTAAAACCCAGCAAATGATTCAAGGGCATTATTATAAATAAATATGAATATTTTGCAGCAACCAATGAAAACATTGGAGGGCTGTTTGAAATAACAACAGAGTCCCCTGATGGACTGTAGGTTGCTAACCCATGACTTAAACCATATATTTGTTAAGCAAAACAGCACATTAAAATTTCCCCCTCCTTTCCCCCAGAATAAGGAAATCTCATACCAAACAAAGCTCCACAACCCAGCCATATTTTCCAGTGCTTGTATATCCATGGATAACAAAGTGGGTTTTCCTCAATGGGGAGAAGCTAGAATTTTGGAGACTTGATATATCATTGTACAATATTCTCTGCAGAGGAATTTAAAGTTAACGATATAATCATTTTTTTCAAATGTCTAACATTTTCATAACAAAGAATGTAATATATTTTCTTGGCTCTAATATTTTATAAGCTGAACTTAACTAGCTTCTATATTTTTAATGAGAAATAAATGTGTATGAGTGCACTCAATAGTCTTGCCTCATTCATTCTCAAGTCTAGGCAATTGTTGAAAGCTGTTTCTTAAAGTCTGAAGCAATATACTGTATATCTTTAAGCTACATATACTGTACCTTGAATCATAGACTCCATTACAAACAGATGTTTCTGACTTCTTCCAATTAACAATTTACCAATTAACTTAACCATTTCTCTGACTAACACTAGATAGACAACAAGTCTATCATTCCATTGTTATCCAGATGGCAAGAAAACAACAAAAAACACTGATTTGCCTGAGTCATCAGATCATAAGTGGTCAGACCTTGCAGCCAATCTGTTAAAAAGTTAGCTTTTTTCTTATTTTCAGTTGCAAATATTTTTAGCCAGTTTTTTTATTTTAGGTAACCCAGTGCATTGATTAATACTAATTCAGACAATTACTGGCCTAACAACTATAATTGCATTAATCTACAACTAGCATTTTAAAATACTTTATTCAGTATGCATTTTTATCCAATTAGACAGAGTTTAAAAAATAAATCCACCTCTGTTTCTCTATTATATGGAAGGAAAAAAAAACATATGTGCAATGTAAGTAACAAATAAATTATAATCAGTTAATAAAACTATTGAAGGAAGCAAAAACCATAGTAATAATAATAATAAAAATAATAATAATCATCATCATCATACTTGTGAGAGATTTCCAGTTTCTTTTGTGAAAAGTAAGAAAGAGATATTCATCTTTTCTGGAGATGCTGGTAAGCCGAACAGCTGTCTCCCAGGTATTCCTGACCAAGGAGGTTTATCAGAAAAGCAGCCTATTGTTTCATAACAGACTTCTTTGGCTAGAGGGTATACAAAGCAAATTCTGAAAACAATTAATTTCATTCATATTCTTCCCCAAAATTCATTCGTTTTAGATATTTGTAGATATAAATATTTCACTGCAGATAACTTTAGGAAAACTCATCTTAACTGTACATACCAGCATTCCCTAACATATTGCCTTCCAGATAAATTTAACCAACTACAGGAGTTGAACAATGACCATTTCAATTACAATGGTGATGGATGTATAATTTACGAACTTTTCAGTGTGTGTGTGTGACATATTCATAGTAATCCTTGCTTAACAACCACAATTGGACTGTCACTAAGTACTATGGTCATTAAGCAAAATATCAGGGACTGTAATGGCATTTGACCTCACTTCCCTTTCAGTTGTTAAAAGAAACACCACATTGCCACGACTTATGATTTTAACTCTACCTTCTCTAACAACCCTGCTTATCATTGCTTATTCACATTATGAAGCACACAAATGATAATCACTTCACTATGGGCCATAGTCATAAATGCTCATTGGTTGTGAAAGATCTGAATGGCAATCATATGGTTAGGGGATACAGCAATGGTCATAAATGCAAGGGCTGCAAAAACTTTTTTTTAAAAAATTCTGTTGTAACTTGGAATGATTGTTCAGTGAGGCAGTCGGTAAACAACAAATACCTGTAGGACAGTATTGCATTGCCTTGTGTCTGATCTGTTTCTTTTTCTCTCCTCCCCATCCTCCAGAGCAGAGAGATTGCTTAAACAAGCTCTCTCTTCCTGAATTGCTTTTATCTACAATGCAGTGTATCCCTAAAAAATGCTAACTGCGACTTAACAAGCTTAACACTATGACCTTCATTAGCTGATAATGTAAAGGTGGCACTGCTGCCTGAAAATGGCAGTATCCTAATCAGTTTTACACTGAAGGATTTTGTTTGTTAAGCAGCAAACAGCTGGCACTTGCACACTTTTTAAAATCTGAAGTCCTGTGTCTGCTTATTCACTTGTAATCTCTTCTACTAAAATGAATATAAATTCAGATATTAATTTTCTTCTGGCTAATTATCTTGACTCTGGGGTGAACATTCCCACCAGTGGGGGGGGGGGATGCTATAAGATTGCCCTTTTACTGAGCTTCCTTGTGAGTTGAGTTGCAGAAAACTTCCTGCCTTTTGAGCTCACCCAGCTCTTTGGGGTTGTGTCGTCCTGACACTGCAAAGCAAAGGAAAGCTGAAATCAAATTCTAAGCACAGTCACCCGATTTTCGTTTTGGTGATGTCTTCACTTAATGACCAAGTCACCGAAACCAATTGCAATTGCTACATGAAGACTACCTATAGCTTCATGTTGTTCCTCTAAAATTTGGCTCTGATCCAGGAGTCCCAAAGATGCTTTTTCAAAAGGCAACTGGACTTTCTTTGTTTTTGCTTGAAGATGTTTTGCCTGTTACCCAACTATAAGTTCAGAACTGAAGAGGCTTCTTGGACGAGAAGCGAAATAAGTGCAAAGAAAGAAAGTACAGTTGCCTTTTGAAAAAGTACCTTTGGGACAACAATGCCCTAGATCAGGGGTGGGCAATTATGGCTCCTTCATGATTCGTGGACTTCAACTCCCAGAATTCCTGAGCCAGCCATGCTGGCTC
>JAEANM010011633.1:0-15181 GCA_017656035.1 Myanophis thanlyinensis | reverse complement strand
TCTGTTCTGTTCTGTTCTGTTCTGTTCTGTTCTAAAATTGTACCAAGTTCCAGTATTCAATATGATGCTGCAAAGGTATTATGAGAATTCCAAGGCAGGATGGTGATAACAGGTCATCCTCAGGGCACTATGGCCTTGGATAACAGGCTGAAACTGGCTGGGATGGAATCCATCCTGATGGCCCAGTTCCCCTCCCTAATTTCCATGCAAAAGTGAAAACATTCAAAGCAATCAACCCCAAGAAGCATCTCTCCTCCTCTTCGGAAAGGCAGCATTCTAGCAGGAACATGATACTGTGTCTGATTTCAGAAATGATAGTTTAAAAAAAACAATGAGGAACTGGAGCACATTTAGTGAAAATATATACTGTAAGATGGGAAAAAGTTCCAGGAAACAAGTTTCACAAGCAATGGCTAGAAAGGTCTGGGAAGGTTTAGCTTACAGAAGAGGTTATTGAATCATGACGACCATCTTCAAATATCTGAAGAACTGTGGCATTGAAAAAGGAGTAGACTAGTCCCTTGTTGTCCTAAAAGGCAGATTCAAAATCCAAAATCAAAACTACAAGGATTCAAAGCTCAAGTGGACATTCCTGACTCTCATCAAGTAGTGTAAATGATAATGAACAGATCATTTATTTGAAGGTTCTCTAATGATCAGAATATCCCCTAAGCAAGGGGTTAGATTAGTTACCCTCTAAAATCCTTCTGGTTGTATAATTCTGGGTTGTACACTGTGCATTGTCTCACTGGATTGAGGCAGTTTACAAATATAATGAACAAATAAATATGAATGAAAATTAGCCTTAGACCTTTAAATGTCAAAGAATTGCTCCACAGGCACAATGTGTTATTTGTAGACTTATTTTATTTGTTTGTTCATGAGCGTCAAAATTATTTCAGTCAAAGCTAATTTACATGGTGTATAAAAGCAACAGCTTTCAGATTTTTTTTCTCATGTAATGACAACCCTGATATTTAGCATAGCAAGGCTGCTGACTGAGGAAGCCAATCTACTGTATCCTGAAAGTAGATGGAATGTGGATAGATATTTTTTTTACTATTGTAATTTTAAGATATGATAGTTGCTTTATAAAACAATTAAAAATCTAGCCTGGATGTGTGCATGTAGATGTCTGTTTTTTCTCCCAATTATTCTGGTTTTTTTGTTTCATTATGCACAGCTTCATCTGGGATCAGTATATGTGTCATAGAACAAATTCCACAACCTGTGGACGTCCAACAGTCAGACTTTGCACTGTTTGGAATGAGTTCTTTTTTTTTGTAAATTCTTACTATCGCATAACATAACCACGGGGTCGGCATAAATGCCCTTGGAAAACAAGAAACCCTAATGAGCAAAGCTGGAAAGGATTAATTGCCTCAAATTACTATGGAAATACTCTGTAAAATCTCTATTAAGGAAAGAAAATAATTAGTTGCCAAGAGATATGGATTTCTACTTCTCAAGCGGCAAGACTGTTTCAATGCCATTGAAGTTGATGGGAATGAAGTGGCAGTGTGGTGCATAGGCTTGTAACCACTTTCACTTTTCCATTCCTTTTTTTTTTTCATGGGTGACATTAGCTGCCTAGCTATAATACAGCAATCACTGAGGCATCTTCAAGTCAGATTAAAAAAAAAAAATGCACAAGGCTGATTTTCAAATGAAAGCTACAAGCCTTTCCTAAAAGGGTATGAAAAATGCATTAGCTAATGTCAGCCAGCTGCTGAACTGTGTGAAAGGATGTGGAGAACTCAGAAGTGTTTATTTAAAAAAAAAGTAGGAAAATCTCAAATAAGTGATGCTGCTTCTACTACCATTTACTAACAAACTGAAAGGAAAAGAGATTTTGTTTTTAAAAAATCATGCTATTATCTCTTTGAGGTGCCAAGTGAAAACCTTTTTTTTTTTTAATTTACAAGGGTTTTAGATATACCCGCTGTCTCTTTATTTTCTGCTGGAATATAAATTTCTCTGTTTCCTTCTGTTTTGTTTTGCTTGTTTAATTAATATAAAATCATTTGTATTGTCTACTTATAAATTGACCTTGACTTCTGACCACAGCTGAGCCCCAAATTTCTGTTGTGAAGTGAGACAAGTGAGCTTTCCTCTTTTTGATGACCGCTCTTGCCACAGTTGTGAACTGAATCACTGTTTTGTTACATTAGCAACACAGTTGTTAAATGAATCTTGTTTCTCCATTGACGATGCTTTTCAGAAGGTCACAAAAGAGGGTCAGGTCATCCTGGGACACTGCAACTGTCAGAAATATGAACCAGTTGCCGATCCAATCCAAATGTTGACACCACATGACCATGGGGACAGTGCAATGGTTGTAAGCAGAAAAAAAAAGGTTGCAAGCAGAGGAGAAAACCAGCAGGTTCTAGCAGGTTTGTGAGAACTGGTAGTAAATTTTCTAAGCAGTTCGGAGAACCAGTTGTTATAAGAAATCTCCTTTTGTTTGTTTTTTTCCACTTTACAGGGTTAATCCTGTAAGGAAGGCAGGAAAAAAAATATTTGGTGTTCCAAATATTTCTAGCCTAATCTTTATTTCCCTGCTTATAGAAACTGCCCACCCAGTCACATGACAACCCTAGCCACGCCCACCAAGCCACGCCCACAGAACCAAATTCCACCACTGGTCACAAGTCACTTTTTTTCAGTGCCATTTTACCTTCAGCCACAAAGTGAACTGTTGTAAATCAAATATTTCCTGTACTTGATTGAGATTGTAATAATAAAAGCAATCACTGCTTAAATATAAATGAAAATCTTGAGAATGTTGACCAGCCTGTTAGAGTGTTCATCATCAAATGTTCTATAGGATAACGGCATTTTGACCACCTACCTAAGTGTAATAAAAACAGGACCACTGGATTTCAAGGAAGGGAGCTTCTCAAGGGGGTGATATGTAGAAAATCATTTTCTTGCCACTTTGATCTATTGAGATGTGGATACCTGCAAATATTCTTTCAAAAATGTGGTCCCAAAGGTTACAATGTCTGAGGTCACAAATCTTTATACTTAACTGAGCCTCTCGGTAAGCAATACAGTTCTTATTGCAAAGATATTGACTTGATAAACTACTGATCAGCAGATGTGCTGCTACATTTTTGCACTACTGTGGCTTTCAAACCATTTTCTGTTTTTATTAGTATTTGTTAATATTTACATCATAATAAACATTTTAACCATAGTGTGTCGTACATCTAAAAAACTATTTACATTTGTTTTTATACATTATATATATTTTTTGGTCTAACCATATATACAATTTATTCCAGACTGCATAGTATTCCTCTTCATCCTTCCCTTTCATCTTCAGCGTTAACTTATCCATTTCTGCACATTCTAATATCTTACACATGAACATTTCAGTAGTTGGTGTGCTGTCTAGTTTCCAGCATTGTGCATAAACAATTCTTGCTGAAGTTATTATATGTATGATGATGTATTGGAGGCTTTTTCCAATTTTTGAGTCAATCATTCCTAATAAAAATATTTCTGGTTTCAAACCATTTTTAAAGATGTTCCATGCAAAACAAAACAAAATAGTCTAACTGGAAGGTTAAGTGAAGTGTTACCACCCTTTTCAGTCCTCAGTTTTGGAAAGGGTCCACCTGAAATACCGGTCAAAGTTTTTTTCTGATCGTGTCGTTTATTTGCCACTCTGCAGGTCCTATAAACATTAGAGATTCCCCCATGATAGTCTTATCTGCCTCTTCTTATAATCTTCTTACGGAGATTTTTTTTTCAATGAAAAATGTGGAAATTGTGTGGCATCAAACTTGGACTCTATGTCAGATGGGCCATAACATGATGAAACCAACTTCCCAATTGACTGTTGTAGTGTACAGTGTAAGAGTGAAACCTAGTCATGTGGCAGCAAAATGTACTTGTGTTTCCAAAATCTGCTTAATTAGCCTTTCAAAATTTTGAATAATGCTGTGTTGCCAGGCTCACAGAAATCCATACAATGACACCACCTGCATTAGAAAAACCTGAAGCATTTTGTCCCCTTGTTGGGTTTTGAATTCCCCCCCCTCACCTATGGTAATATATGCAAGAAAAACTTTGTGAAGACATTACCTTAGGTTGATGTCTTCTCTTCCTGTTGTATTGTTTTTTTAATCTAGTGAAATGTTAATATATATTGCACATCCAGTTATGATATTCTGTTTGGTAAATAATAAATAGAGGAATGCCTTCATTAATGGTTTTCTACTTTTTTTACTCCTATTTTACCCAGCTTACTTAGCTCTACATTTCTCTCTGTACTTTAGGGAGAAAAGAAAAAAAAGCAAAGACTGACACTGACTGTTTTGATACAGTCTTTCCACATTCACCTCATCTACTACCTCATTGTCTCCAGGTGTCAAGACATTGTCCATATCTCTAGAATGGCCTTGAAGGGACATACTGTATGTAGCTGGGGGTCGGTACTAGCTTCACTGTTTTACATTGTTTGTTTATTTACTGCCTATTATTTTAACAAATAAGACAGCAAAACACCTCAAACACAACAGTCTTCTCATATTTTCCTCACACAAAAAAAAAATCTATCAGGTGAGACAGTGACTGGCCCATGGACAGCCAGTTGGCTTTCATGGCCAAAGGGGGACCTGAACTCACACTCTCTTACTTTCTATCCCTGTACCTTAACCACTAGACCACGGGTGTCAAACTCATGGCATCATGTTGCCATCATGTGTAACATTTCCCCCTTCACGGAGCTGAGGTAAGCATGGGCTTCATGGGACACATCCGGCCCACAGTCTGCTAGTTTGACACTACTGCACTAGACCAAACTAGCTCTTTTCTGGTATGAATACTTTAAGCAGTTACTATAACCTTGGTTTTTCTTCTTTTTTTTCTTTTTTTTTCTTTCTTTCTTTTTTCTTTTTGCCTAGTTAGGATGTGGAACCTTTATTGGTACATTTCTTTTTGCCATTAGAACACATTAATTTTAATTTTCCTATAATTAGCAATGATAGAGGAATTAATAACAGCTTCATATTACCAGAATATATTTCTCATGTGAAATTCAATTGACAAAATTGAATTATAAATGCAGGAGCCAGATGATCAAGCAAGACTGCTCATAAGGAGCACACTGTGAATCTAATGATGCTTGCTCCCAGGTAAATATGTTTTAGGAACTCCTCAGCCTTCCCCCCCTCCTCTCACAATGATACAGAGAAACCATTACTCAGGTAAGACTAATAGCAGATAATGTTCCAAGTTCCCTTCTCTCAAGGACAGAACAGGCTATACTTCCTTTAAGTTGCATATGTTTTCCTGCATACAAAATAATTAAAATTCAATTCAACTGAAATAAAATATCATAGAAATAGCAGGTATCTTTAGCTACCTTTCATTCTTTCTTCCTCAATTTTTGTCTCTTTTGTATCATTACATGAAACAGTAAGGAAGTTAGTGTCCCATAGGAAATCTATAACCTTTTTTTTTTTAAAAAAAAGTTTAAAGACAAGTTTGAAAAGTGTTCCTGTTTGATTAAAAAATATGTTAGGTTCCTCCTAAATTTCTCAGACCGCTTGAGAATATGAAAAAAAGAATGATTTCCCCACATTCACAGCTTGATATATAGTATGGAAAACAGAAAGGTTATTTGTAATTGGCGTTTGGAGATGGGTACAGTACTGCATTTTGTAATAAGCTGTTGCCTAACAAAATTGGAAAGATTCACAATGAATTAGTTACTTTGTTTGTTTGTTTGGACTTAAAAACCAATATTTTTTTTTCATTTTCCAGTGGCTAGTTAAATTTCTTACTAACTCAGTCTCCTAGATTGCTTAGAAAGTGCCATACTGCAGCAATTGATCTGTGCTACTTACCAAATGGAAGTAGTTTTCTATTTTGTGAATGAAGTAATACCTTTTGTTATAGATGCAATAAGATTGTGGTATAAAGTTTCCTAAATATATTATGCAATGAGTTCATGATTGATCTAAAATTTGAACTTGTTCCTCTGAGTTAAGCAGCATATTCTTTATCTATAGATCACTAAATATATTAAAGCTAAAGGACTACTTTTGCTTCTACTGCTATGATAGACATTAATTTATTTCCTTAATGGAGCTTTAATATTTTAGTTTGTAGGCAACTTAGATTCTGAATCTTTCAGAGAAATCAGGATTATCCTCCTATACATTTTCCATCTTCTTACATGGCTTGTAATTCTAAAGACATGGAGAAATAGCTGCATAATTTTAGGTAGTATGTCCACAGGAAAAATAAGCTTAATAGAATATATTTCACTTTCCTATTATATGCTCTAATCCTGTGGGAACTTTATGTCAGGCATAATGGAAGTATTCTAAGGGTTTCATGAAACATTTAACTGCTCTTGCATATGAGTCAGCAGTCTAGTGTGTGCCCAATTAGAACAACTGTATAAAAGATTATTTAATTATAGGGAATGGTAATTCATTCACAGTCCAGCACATATAGTACAATGAGAGAGAGAAAGAGAAATGAGAAAAGGGAGAAAGAGTATTATACCTTTCTGTAAATAAGAGGTCTATTTTGAACAACTTCACATCGTGGTATCTCTTCTATTCTTCCTTCTCTCCCTCCTCCCACTCTCTCCCTTACTTTCTGTTGCTCTCCGATTGAGGTACCTTCCATATGAGAAGTCCAGCTTCAAGCCTACTGTAACTGAGGGCATGGACTCAACACTTTTAGGCTAATTGTGGACCCCACTAATCCTTTCTATACCTTTCACAGAACATATTGCTGCAAATATTGTTGATTCTCAAGAGCTTAATCCACAATAAACACATGGTTCTTCTTCTTCTTCTTCTTCGTCTTCTTCTTCTTCTTCTTCTTCTTCTTTTTTTGGCTGTTCCTGTTAGAGGTCGCAACAGTGATGGCGATATTTGCAATATTGCTTACAAGACTGTTATGCAGTTCCTGTTTTACTGCCGGTTCGGTGAGCTTCAAAACTGCAGCTGTTGAGCTTACCTGAGGCAGCCCAGGTCAGTAGGAAGGCTGCAGAGGCATGGAAAACAGCTGTGCCACGCAATTCAGCTGAGCTAGAAAAAAAAAAAAAGAGAAGGATATATAGGGCAGGGGTGGGAGGGCCCAAAATCTCATTGCCACTACTGGTTTGCTAGAACTGATGGGAGCAGACAGCATCCCACCACTGATGTTATGCCATTCAAAGGAATACTTCCCTGAAATAGAACCCTCCTATTGCATAAAGCTAATACCTCAAGAAATTAAGTCTCTTTATCTTGGTCATTGACTGGAAAAACAAAAGAGTCACATTAAATTCACTAAATATATTCACTAAATTCACTAAGTACAGAAATTGACTAGTGTAAAACACACTACAAAAGCATATAACAATACAAATAAAATTGTATGTTAAGATTTAAGAATTTGGAGCATAAAAATTAATTTAGCAAGGTATTATATAATTTATATAAGACAGTTAAGGAATTATTTAGAATGCAATAGTAAAATGACAGATGTAAAACACAGAACCATTATAATATTATAAAGCCATTGACAATTTATTATTATATTTAGAGAAGCAACTTCCTGTATAAGGATAAATGATACATAAGGAGTGATTATGGTTTCAAAACTAAAAGTTGGACTTATATTATAATGACTATTTATATTGTTAAAATGACTGGCAGTTAATGAAAACTGTTCTGGGCTATAAATCTAGCACTGTTTCTGGTTAACATCAGTCAACTTAACTCTTCTTCAACCTGCTAATTTTGGAGAGATCTGCATTATAGCATAATCAGCATCAGAAAGAAGGAATGAGAAGGATAATGCATAAGGGATAATGGAAATACAAATCATCAGACAAGGTTAAGAGAAGCATGTTGAACTCATAAAACATTTATCATTGTTAGTTTGATTTCAGAGGACATCTTGAAGGCAATCTCCATAGGAGAGAAACAGCTGAAGTAATGCATCTTACTTCTTATCTGTCTTCTCAGATATTCTACAAGCAGCAACATCAGCACAAGATTTCCAAGAACAGCATCATATTCAAGAGAACAAAATTTAAAAAGCATTTGTAAAACATTTGACCACCATTAAATGAACAATTGGCTAAGACAGTTTTTCAACTTCAGCAATTTTAAGAAGTCTGGACTTCAATTCTCGGATTTCCCCAGCCAGTATGCTTGCAGTTCACGTACCTTAAAGTTATTATGATTGAGAAACCTTGCCCTAGTGTATCAACATATTTTATTTTTCTTTCTCTACAAAAAATCGAACATATAACAACCATGTGTTTGTGCAAAAGCTGACAACTACAAGCAAAGAACAGCATCATGCATGGAGTCTTGTAATCCAAATGAGATAAACATGAAGAATAATGCAATATCACAACACTTTACCAGACTTTGAGCTTCTAAGGCTAATGATATGAAAAATAATCTAAAGTATTGTTTATAATGGCAAGTCATTAAACAAACTGAATCCAAGTTTGCTTTTCTGCTCTTCCACATAGTTTTCTCAGCAAAAAGTTTCAGAAATAATTTACATTGCCTTCTTACAAGATCAAAGAAAGAGTCACTGGCCAAAAGTGCTTTGTACTTTTGACAGGATTACATTCTAGCAATGTTTAGAACAGTGTTGCACCATTCAAAGAAATCTATTCAAATGTTAAATTCTGATTCAAAGATAGCTGTTGACTACAAATAAAGTGAGGTCATGTTTTTCAAAGTAAAAGTGAAAAAGCTTATAACTTTATCTAAAGATTAATATACAAAAACTGTCAAAATCAAAGATATAAAAGTTATCAATAGCTGATCAAAATACTTTCAGAAGCCAACTCACCTTTCTGTACTTTCAAATTATATTATTCACAAAAACAATGCTCTGTTATTTTTAAAGCAATTGAACTGCCATCCAGATAGATAGTCCTACAGGATTGCAAGTAGCTTAAGCAATCTGTACTGGGAAATAAAAAAAAATATTTGCTGTCATTGTTCACATTTTATCTTTTATGGATAACAATCAGATAAAGTAGCAGCCACATTTTCATATGGTATAGAAGTATCTGTGTAACTATTCCTATCCTGCATATTCATACAATAATCAAAGCAATTCTTTTTTTTTTATGTACAAGTAAAAGCATAATTAATTTAATTTAATCCTATTTAGTACTATCAATGTCCCGTAAATATGATATAGAACTTTGTCAAGATTAAATCTACATGAAGTTTGTCTACATGAGGTATGCATGTGTATACCTAATGTATGTACAGTAGTAGAGCAATATAAATGTCTAATTTTTTGCAGCCACCAGTTGTCTGAATTTTTGCAATTCAGATCTGGCAGCTGTTTTGATTGGAAGAAACAATGAGAAAATATTTAAAAGTACTGTTTTAAATTCTATAATAGAAAGAATGCACTAGTAAGTCACACTGAGTAGTGTTATGTTTATAGAAATAAATTATTTTGGGGAGTGTGAACTGGATAAATAGAAGGTCTATATTTGATATTTTGAAAGCTTGATCAGTTTTAGTTCTAGCTGACAGATATGTGCAGTAAAAATATAAGAAATAAAGTCAAAACAGAAGCCTAAGAATTGGCATATAATGAAAATTTCTAATGTTTTAAAGGTTTAAGCCATGATTATTCATTGAATCAGGCTGCAGAATTTTTCACTTAGGAATACTGTGAAAGTGTGTCACAGATTACTGCAATGAAGTAGATTGCTTCAGAGCTGACAGTATTTTTGTTCTAGGGGAATACATAAGCAGTGACAATGATTATAATAGTGGGATCATGAGCCAAGAGTTCTCCCCATGGTGGAAAACTGGAGAAGCTTATCAAGTAAAAACATTGTCTGCATCTTGATCCTGACCTGCAGAAGACACCCATGTTTTAACAGAGTAACAGAGTTGGAAAGGACCTTGGAGATGATCTAGTCTAACCTTCTGCTCAAGCAGAAAACTCTATATTATTTCAGACACTCTTCTTAAAAAAACCCCAGTGTTGCATGTGAATTGTGCTATGGATTAATTGTTCTTACTGTCAGAAAATTTATTCTTAATTCTGAGTTAGTTTTTTTTTTTTCTTTCTTTGATTAGTTTCCATCCATTGCTTTTTGTTCTGCCTTCTGGTACTTTGGAAAATAAGTTGACTCCATCTTCTTTGTGGAAGTCCTTCAGATATTGGAACACTGTTATCATGTCAGCCGTAGACCTTATTTTCATTAAACTAGACATACCCAATTCCTGCAACTGTTCTTCGTATGTTTTAGTCTAAAGTCCCCTAAGCATCTTAGTTGATCTTCTCTGCATGCTTTCTAGAGTCTCAATATCCTTTTATGTTGTGGTGACCAAAACTGGATGCAATGGTCATGTGTGGGCTTACCAAGATATTATTAAGTGGTATTAACACTCCACATGATCTTGATTCTATCCCTATATTAATGGAACCTCGGACTGCTAGGACTGCATTGGCTTTTTTGGCAGCTGCAGCACACTGCTGGCTAATATATAATTGTCCACAGGGCTCCAAGATCCCTCTCACAGTTAATATTGTTGAATCAGGTACCACATATTCTCTGCCTGTGTATTTTGTTTTTCTTGCCTAAATATGGAACCTTATTTTTCTCACAATTGAATTTATTTGTCCAAGAAGTAATTCAAGTATAAAAACTATCCAAAAAATCAGTTCTTGAAGACACAGACTCTGTTTAAACACCAATTGATGGGATTTATTATATAAATCCCCATCAAAGTAGTGATTCAAATATGTTAAGTAAACTAATAAAATAACTAGTTCTTATATAACATAATTGGAGTGCCTCTGGGCATTTACACAACATCATGTGTGTTCTGAAATCCTTCAAAAACCAGCATGAAGCTAAACATAGTAATCTACTAATTTGTCAACTTTAAAATGTAAAGAATACAGTTTAGTGAAAAAAAGGAGCTGGATGGATGAGAATGACAATGGGGACATAATTAACCAAAAGTTCTATATAGCTCAGTGTTTCAGGAGAAAAGTCAAAGTGCATGTGTTTTGCATTGCTGTTGTGGCACAATGGTTTAAATGTAGTATTGCAGGCTAATATGATATGTGGTGCTGCAGTGGTTAGTGCAGTACTGCTGCAGGCTACTTCTTCTGACCGCTGACCGCTGACTGCATGAAATTTGGCAGTTCAAATCTCACTAGGCTCAAGGTTGACTCAGCCTTCCATCCTTCCAAGGTCAGTAAAATGAAGACCCAGCTTGTTGGGGAAAATATGCTGACTCTGTTAACCACTTAGAGAGAGCTGTAAAGCACTGTGAAGTGGTATACTGTATAAGTCTAACTATTATTGCTATTGTTAATTTTGTCAATTGCCAGCAGTTTGATTCTGACCAGCTCAAGGCTAATTCAGCCTTCCATCTTTCTGAGGTCAGTAAAATGACTGACCAAGATTCTTGGGGGCAATATGCTGATTCTGAAAACTGCTTGGAGAAGGCTGTAAAGCACTTTGAAGTGGTATATAAGTCTAAGTGCTATTGTTATTGCTCTTCCACCCAGTCTAAAAAATATCAAGATAACTGCCACAGTCTGCTTACATTATGAAAACGGATAGGTCCAAAGATGATTGGTTTTCTGCAAACATTCTATAGACTTTCTTATAAAAAGAAAGGAATAGTTTACTATTCAAAGTAAGTTGCTGTTTCTATGATGAATTATTAAGGTTGATGTTATTCAATTTTGTTAACCAAGAGCAGAAATGATGGTTGTGTCTTGTTATGCCATTAAACTCCCCTTGATACTGAAAATTATGAGTAGTCCATTATAGCAAATGGCTTAATGCAGTACTTCTATCTACTGTTGGTTCCAAATCATGAGAAATTTGATTTTAAAAGGTTAAAACATTAGGTTAGAAGAAAGTTAGAACTAGGCTGTGATAAGTTCTTATATTTAAACAATAGCTTATTAACATTTTTTGAGAATTTAGTGATTGCTAATACAGTTAGTAAATTAATATTGATTTTGAACTTATTGGCAATAGATCACAGAACATCACTATGCTGTAGTGCTTTTCTCTGTCTTCTCTGCCCCCAGATAGACCGATAGATGATAGGCAGACTTTTGCCTACTTGACAACAAAGATAAATTTGTTTAAAATAGAATTAAATTATCATATTTGGAGAGAAGTTTAATTATTTTTAAAAAGAACAGTTTGACAAGCCAGTTGAAAGACCAATGTGGGCAGAAGTCTCTGTACTGTATTAAGAAATGAGTTCTACAGATGTGGAAGAGACAGGCAGACAACTTAATTCTCTATATTTGTGTATTTGATTTATAAACTCCCTCCCCCCAGCATGACTTCCAGTAACATACATTATTAATGAGCAATAAAAACTCAATTAAAACCACATTAAAAATTGTAAAAAAAACCACACACAAAAAGAAACATGTCAATATATAAAATGTCATAGAAACAAATATAATCGGTCACATCAAATATATTGGTAACCACCAGAGATGAGTTTCTCCTGATAATCTTAGCTGACAATGGGAACTTTGCAGGAAGAAGCATTCTCTTGGGTATTCTAGGCACAAGCCTTTACACGCTTAGTAAATTTGGAAGTAAAACCTTCTATTTCACCCTGAAATAAATTGGCACCCAGTGCAAAGATATACAATATGATATCTATGAAACACTCCAGAGGCTAACTCAGACTCATGAGGCAGGAATGAATTATTTCCTTCTGAGAAGTGGGAAGACAGATGTTATCCAGTAAAACACTTGAGGGAAGTAATCATATCCTAGTACTCATTCAGTGATGACAAAAGACAAAGATAGTGTTCATGAATTATTCTGTAGTGTAACACATTAAACCAGTGTTTCTTCAACCTTGGCAGCTTGAAGATGTGAGGACTTCAACTTCCGGAATTTTCCAGCCAAAGTTGAAATCTAGGTAAAGAAACATTGCATTGAACTATATAATGGCATGTTCAGAATCTGGGAAAGAATTACATGGTATCTCTATCCTGGAAATGTGTATTGTCTGCATCCATAAGAAGGAATTAAGTTAGAAGAAGAACAAATTAAAGCTAAATAACAGCAAGAACAAAAATGACCATTTTTAATAGGTAATAGCCCGGAAGAACATCTTCAGGACATCCAGTTTAAATTACATGCAACTTATTGTGTTGTAAAACCCTGAAACAGTGGAGCTTAATGTAGAACTACAGGCTGCAAAAATCCAGACAATGACTAAACAGCAGAAAAGAATTATACTCTATATAATTGCTGCCATGTTGTGATCATCTGGTGTTTTGAAATCTACAGTTATCCCATTTACTATAATAACTGTAGTGCTCTTAAAACTAAACATATTTTTATATAATTAGGTAAAACAAACTTACATTCTGCAAAAGAATAAAAAGAAATGACCAGTAAAAGCATATAGCCTCATTATCATTTGAATGTAACATGAAGAGAAAGTCAACTGGAATAAGCCTTATTATTCCATTCTAAAATATTCAGGAAAGGAAAAACAAATGGTTCCTATTCTCCTTCCAGAACAGATTTCTAAGTGTTTGTGGAAGCAAGGCTGCCTTTGATTAGAATGTCATTATTTTCATCAAATAGGCCACCAAATATTTACAATCATGTTAGAAAGAATTGTAACAAACAATAAAAACTGAGTTGTAAGGGTTGATACACATGTTGATTTACATGTAAATCATATAAATGGAAATTTTAATGTCAAGCAGGCAATGGTATTTTCATCACAAGAAGGATGATATTGGAGTAGTCTGACTGCTTATGTTATTATTCAGTTCTTGAACAGAAAAATAATAGTTTTAACAGAGAGGCCTGAATAAACAATATACAGTACTTATAAAAAGAGTAACATTTTCCTGATGGTTTCAGACTGATCCCAATATAATCACATGTACATTATTTCAGTAATAGCTATTGTGTTATGAATGGTTGCTTCCAGTGTCACTATTGTCACTCTTAACTTTATAAAACTAGATTGATGAGAATTTAATAATTACTCTCACTTGGCAATGAATAATTAATAAATGAAGAGAAGAAGATAAAAAAAAATATGACATAGACTGATATATGATACAGATTTCAACAGGAATCTAGCTTGTATTTATTTCCTATGAGGGTTCTTTGTTGTACAAGGACACAGCATAACAAAAATATGCTCAGGAATTTATTGCAACACATACTTTCCTCAAAATAGGGTATTGCTCTGTGTCACCTCCACTCTTCTAGGTTTTACAAGGTGATATAAATGTGTCTCTAATACATATTCAGACTGTTCAGGTGTATTCCTATGAATTCAAACTGTTAACACATAGATCAAACAAAAGTCTTGAAGTAACATATAACCTTTGCCTTTTTACAAAGATTCTTGCACTGTAGCTGCTTTTCAAAAGAGCAGATAGCAACCCAAACTTCATTCCCTCATATTTCCACAAAGTGCATTGATTACAAAAAAGAAGGAGCACAAAGTAATTCTTCAAACTGATGACTTTGTACCTGGTTTTGTTTACTCCGAAATAATCGGTTAACACATCAAGTTTGAGAGACCTGATGGACTGTAAATTTATAGGCTTGAGGTCAACAGAGCATATGGCCTGCTCTGTGTTTCTCCCAGCTTGGCAATAAGTCATCTAGCAACAACCAAACTTAGTGTTTCAGGATCCTCACAACATTGGCTAACTTTTACTTGTGAAATACCTTCTGCAATGTTCAGTTTTTGCTATAAAGGAAACATGATGGAAATGTTTTACAGTAAAAATATTGGTGGTTTTGAAAGGTTTGGGTAATAAAGATCGGTCAAACATAAAGTATAAATGATTAAATAAACATCACATTAGGAAAGTTTTCCATTAGAAATAGAAAGCTCAGTTACCTTTTTTAAATTGTGTAAATCAAATAGTTGGATTGTTTTATTCATTTATTTGTTTATACAATTTATATAGCTGGAGTTTGGGTAACACTCAAAAGATCAAATGATTAATGTGATAAGTCAGGTTCTATGACCCTGCAGCCTCATGTAATCTCAGATAAATCCGAGGCCAGCATTGAATTATTTTTCAATGAGAAGGAACAGATCATTTATTTATTTATTTAAATTTATATACTGCCCCCTCTCCCTAGGGACTCGGGGCGGTGTACAGCAGGTAAAAATACATAAACAAA
>JAEANM010011632.1:0-15181 GCA_017656035.1 Myanophis thanlyinensis | reverse complement strand
TTTATTTATTTGATTTATATACCGCCCCCTCTCCCTAGGGACTCGGGGCGGTGCACAGCCAATAAAAACAGATACAGTCACAATTTTAAAAGCCTATTAAAATAATTAAATAAAGGCTGTCCCTTTGAGTGTTTTCCATTATTCTTACTTATCTGGAATGCTAGACTATTTTAGAATGTAATGCTTTAACAAGATACTTGTGACAACTAGCTCTGGCTAATCAGAAACAAATAGTTTGGAACAATGCTAGTCTGTTGCAAGAACAAGGAACAGGTGGGTTTCTCCCGTCCAGAAGTGTCCACTAGGGAACTTTAGACAATTGCCAGAATTCTTTCCAAATAGTTTCCTTAGTCTTACAATAAGAATTTTTATTGGAGAGTTGTGTCTTTTACTCATTCCCATTGAAGTTTCCTTAATCTGTCAATAAACATATTTAACACAAGAGATACTTATTTGAATTATTGATCGTGATGTTTCTAATTCTAGGCTTACCCATAAGAAGCTGACAGAGTTAGACAAGCCAGTTGATTTTACTTGTTTAGTTGGGTTTTTTATACTCTGCCTTTATTATGTTTACAAATAAGTCGAAGCAGCAAACATGCAACACACCTTTTTCCTCCTATTTTCCCCACAGCAACAACAATCCCATGTGGTGAGTTGGGCTGAAGGAGTGTGGTTGGGCCAAGGTCACCCAATTGGCTTCTGTGTTTTAAGTAGGATTGGAACTTCCAGTCTCATGCTTTCTAGTCTTTCTAGTTAAAAAAAAATGCTGTAATTATATCTTGAATTATAATTTTACACTAGAAATAGAAATTGGAATAAATCAGGGGTTTCAACTCAAGGCCCGGGGACTGAATCCAGCCCATGGGGTGTTTAGATTTTGCCTGCAGGACCACCATGAAAACAGTGAAGGACTGGCTGGTGTTGCCTTTGCCAGCCTGTGTGAAGCCCTCCTGAACTCCCTTTTCGCTGGCTGGAGGAGACAGTTGCAGCCAAAAACGGAGCTCTGGAACCTGTTTTCTCTGGCAGAGTGCTTGGGCCGCCACAGGCACCCCCAGCACGAGTGACATCGAGCTGGCCATGCCCACCCTGGCCACACTAACCCTGGCCCCTCAGGGTGAAACACAACCCTGATGTGGCCCTCAATGAAATCGAGTTTGACACCCTTGGAATAGATAAACAATTACATATGGCTGGTCTACTAGCCAGTTAGTTCCTGAATATTTTTAAATAAATGAAATTATATTTAAAATGGCTTATCTAATTGTTAATCTGAATCCACTTTATCATTGAACACCTAGAGTTATGCAATATTGTTTTTCATTTGAAATAATAGTCTTACCTGTTAAATATTACAAAACTTCCTTTGCTAGTTAAAATGAAGGTTGAAAATGCGTCACACTTGAGGATGATGGAGGGAATAATATTTGAATAGACCAAGTCATACACAGACCAAAATAAGTAAAGAAGCTAGCAAAAGAATAAACTATTCTCTGATATCCATAACTGTTAGAGATTTATTAATGCCTATATTAAAGACATTATAAATATTTATAAATGCCCTGAAATAACTTTTAACTTATTCAAACTATTTTTCTATTCCTTCCCCCCCCCCCCGTCCCCACAAGAAGATACTATTCATTAACACATGCATTCTGTCTCTGTGTTTGTGGATGTGTATATGAGTTTTTGTTATACTTCTTTGCTTTTGCAAAGCCATCACTCACATATTCACGCCAAATCTATGCCAAATCAGTGGTTTAAAAATATTATTGAAGTGACATTTGGATGGATAGAATGTTGGATTAAGCCAATATGCTTTTCTCCTTATGTTTAAAACTGTGAAAACAGCTCTGACTTGCTAGAGTCAGCAGTTGTCTCTGAGTAAGTGTCAGCTGAATATGATTCAGTTCTTGTCCTCATTATTCTCTAGGATAGATTCAGATAAAGTTGATATCAAGGATTAAAAAAGAAAAAATTAATTGTCTGTTTGGATTTATAAATACACCAGAGCTGTCACTACTACAATTCTTCACAAGAACCCTTCACTTTTGGGACAGCATTATGGTCAAGGAACCTGGCAACTTTGTTTAAGCTTGTTTCCCTGAGAAAGCCCATGACAATTGGCCTGCAACACAATTTAAAGACAAAGCTTTGAAAGTGAATGAGTCTACTCTACTCTGGTTGGTGCAGATGGCTCCCTTGAAAAGAACAGGAGTCATTCTCCCCTTCCCTCTCTCTCGGGATAAGCAGAATTTTAGCTATTAAGATACATAAGCTATTAAGAAACATAATGTCTCTGGAAAATCAGGTAACTGGAAACGTTCTAAGATGAAGATGGTTATAATTCATAACTTGCTACTTATCTGATACAATTAATAGATAGTCCTCAATTTATATAATTTCTTCAGCAATGATCATAATCTGGGCAGTTGGCATCCAGCTCACATGTTTGACCAGTTGCAACGGTCATCTGATCACTATTTACAATAGGGAAATTCAAGTAGGGAAGCTGGGAAGGAAGGTTGCAAGTTGCCAACATAGCTCTCTTCCACCTGTGCACTCCTCTCTAATCCCTGTATCCTCACCTTCCTCTCAAGTTGTTGATATAGCTCTCTTCCATTTGTGCACCCTCTCTGAGCCCCAATACACTTTTCCTACCATTTGTGTTCCCACACACACCTGTCCCAATTCTCACTAGGCCTCCCTTGCCTCATTGCACACCTCCTTGACCCTCACTGTGCCTCCCTCATAGATCTCCTTAGTCTCACCATGCTTTTCTTCCAGCCTTGTGCATCTTCTGCAACTTCTCCATGCATTTCTTGCACCCACATACACTCTTTCCAAATCTTTTTCCCTCATACCCTCATTCATCCTTCACACTTTATACACACTCCTGTTCCTCCCTGCCTCTCCCTTGCATTGTCCTGTACCATGTCACACATTATCCTCGACCTTCACTGTGCCTTGTATGCTTGAACACCCTCCATAACTCTTGACAGCCTCAGCATGCTTCCTTTATACTCCCATACACCCTCCATAACTCCTGATATGCCTTCTTCTACCTTTCTTCACCCTCTCACATCTCCCCCCACCCAGCAGCAGCCACCTGCCTCCTTACTTGCCACTTCCTTCCAGCTTCCCCACTGACTTGGTTGTTGAAAAAAGTTGCTATGCCTAACAAACATTTAATTAATAACAGCACCAGGACTGCAGGGATTGGTGTCATTAAGCAATGCAGTCACTGTTAATGATTGCATTGTTTAGTGATGGAAATTCTGATCCTAATTGCTGTTATATTGTCAAGAGACAATCCATGTTTAATTGTATTAAGGACCCACCTGTCTGAGACGGTGCCCTCCCACCGGGCAGTGAAGCCTTGTAAGCGGCCCCCGGTGGAGGGATCCGCCAGGGAATTATCTGGATTTTCTAGCGGGGCGACCACTAGGCCCTCTCAAGGGACGTTTGGACTGGGGGAACTGTCTGTACTTGTCCCTGAAGTCCTGGGAACCGCCCGGTCGCCTAGTGTATGACCGAGGCTGATATTGGAAAGGCTGGGTGGAGGATGGGCTGGGTGTAGAAGCAGTAGAAGGCTGAACTCAGAAAAGTGGAGGCTTTGGATATGGGTTGAACCTGCGATTGGCTCGTTTGGCGTTAGACGGCAAAATCTTATGCTTGTCCTTGGTCTCGATTAGTAATGGTTCAAGCGCCGTACCGAAAAGCTTCTCAGCCTGTAAGGGCCCAGAAGAAAGGCGCCATTTCGCTCTGGTGTCTGCTTGCCAGTTTCTGAGCCAGAGGAGCCTCCTGGAGGTGGCAGATGCACCCATCACCCAATACATTGTATTGTCAATTTCAATTTCTTCTATAACCTCAATAAAAAAAATTTATTTTTAATAAAATACATGTAATTGAATTTTAAGATTTTCAGGCTGCTGCTTATATAAATGCTAATACCATTGCATGAGTGGAGTGTCTAATCTGATAGTAAGAGGTAAATTCCACTTGTCTACAAATTTTGGGAAAATATTAATGTCCAAAGTAAAATGTGTTAAGTGTCAGGGTGTCAACCCTGAAGCTGACCTAACCGAAGCCATCTTGGAGCTTCAATGTTGCCATTAAGTTTACATATTTTGCTAAGAATTAGAAAACTTTTCTTTTCTTAAACTGTCTTTTAACTTTTTTATGTATCTTTTTTAAATGGCTGTACACCACCCCGAGTCCCTAGAGAGGGGGGCAGTATAGAAATGTATGAAATTAAATTAAATTAAATTAAGAACTATCTGCATGGTATCCTTGTAGTTCCCTGAAAAATCCTTTGTTCCCATCTGAAATATGTGTATCGGTGATCATTTGTTCTATCTATGTTCATATAACTGAAGGATCGGAGTAAACAATAAGCAACCAGCACTGATAGAAAGATAGGATCAGGACAGTATTTGTTGAAAAAATAGATATGAACTGCTTTTAATAAGACTGAAGGAGATACAGAATAGAATTACAGAAGATGCCTCATTTTTCTTTTCTTGGAGATTTCATGAAACTGGCTTGAAATTTATGACCAGAAATATAGCCATACAGGACTTACTTTTAGCTTACAGTAGATAAAGACAATTTATTAGAGAGGAGTTCTTTATTTGCCAAATTAATTTTATTACAGAGCCTCTTTACTTTCTCCTCCTGTTGTTAAGACTTGTGAAAGAACATTTCAATTCTGAAACATATTTTTAGATTAATTAGCTGCTAAAGGATGGGGTTTTTTTGAAAATTTAATTAGCTATGGGGTGGTGTTTTTGAAAATTTAAAATTGTAGACTTTAAACAATATTGCTTTCCATACCTGCTGTTACCTTTTACTTCAAAGCAGGTTAAACAACTTACCATTGAATTCAACAAAATTTCTTTCAAAGTATATGAAGTTATCAAAAAAATGTTCATAATTCTATTAACAAAATACTGTTTGCTTATGATGACCGGATACCAAAGTTTCGCAGAGTTATTATTAAATTACGAAGTCAAAATAAAAATAAAATTTTTGGTTTTATTTGGTTTTAATGGTTTAAATTTAAATTCTAAATTGTTTAAAATAAATTTGATATGCACATGCATAAAGTGTATGTATGATATCACACCAACTTTCTTTCAGAATTCAGAATTATCTTTTTAGCAATAATTAAAGTTTACAAATACTAAGATTAAAAATGATATAAACTAAAAAATATATAAAAAAGAATAGTGGAAAGAATAGAAGAAAAGAGAAAAAGAGATGTAAAAATGATATACCCTTCCTCCAGACAAATATAAATAATTTGAGTAATTTACACTTTCTCTAGTATTTCAGTTTTTTTAAAAAGAAATCTCTTCTTCCCATAACTTTTCTCTAATCAGTAATAAAATTACAAAAATCCATTATTCAACTGTAATCAATAAAGTTCTACTAAGAGCTGCCAAGGATATTAACATGCATATTTTAATCTTAATCAAAAACTTGAATTATTTAAATCCAAACTTATTGCTTTCTTTAAGAAATAAAGCAAAGCAAATCTCTTCCCATTTATAAACAGATTATTAAAGCGTTGTTATTCATTCCTGGTTAAAAAAAACATTAACAGCTAGCAGAAACCACATCATATATTTATTTAACTCTGATCAAACAGATTCATTTTGTAAAACTTTGGTTTTCTTTTTAAAAGCTTAATCTTTCATGCTATCAAGTGATGGTCTCCTTTCAGAAACAGTTTCCGTGGTTCTACACATTCCTTTTGTAAAAAGGAATAAGGAAATAAGAAAAGGAAATAAGAAGGAATTCCAAGTCACTCTTCTGTTTATTATTTGTATGTCCCCTTTAATTTTTAAGGCATTGGCTTGTTTCATTTGCAAATCTATTTGGACATCTTTTTTTATCAGTCTTATACACTGGCATTACTAAAAACTATTTGCAGATCCCCAACATCAGTCCAACATTTTTTGTAACTCGGGGTTGAAATGACTACCCCCACCAACACTGACAGGGAATACCCCACCTCTTACTAGCACCAGTGATATTACCTAGCTTGGGTAATAAAATGTCTGCAAGAAAACAATCAAGCTCAAAGAATGCCAAAGACCAACCCCCACAGCATTTTTTGTCCAAATCTACCTTTGAATCAGTCTCCATCCCTGTTTTATCTAACAGTCTGTTGCTCTTCTGTATCCTCTATTATAGTATCAAACATTCTCACAAGTAATTTTTGTCTATATTGTTCCCAAACAGTCTTGATTTATTTTACAGTCAAATAATATTGTTCCATTTTATTAATGGTTTTACCAATTACTCCCTTTTAAAGAGTAATTGTTTGTTCTCTCTAGTAATTGTTTGTTTCCTCTAGTCAAATATCAAGTTCCCTCTTATCATCTGTTTATTTTCCAATCAACAAAATTTTCCCATGGGATGATTTCTTACACTTAATTTCAAAATCTTCATATATTCTTTTTATAAATTTTTAAACACCCCACAGGAAATATTCTTTCAAGTCTATCTAACCTGTTAACTTTATAAAATCCACTTTCTAATCCAACTTTTGGTGTTTTCCACAACATGAAGCTTTTATTTTTAATCCTTAAACTTACATTGGAACTCTAGTAGAACATATCCAGAGTAGAAGGTTTTCCAGCAATGTAGTAAATCTTGCCCTTCAAAAGCTTCTTAACTTTAAAGAAATCAATAATAAGCAGGTTCCTAAGACAGTTAAGAGAAGAAGTAGGCTACCCATGTCTCTTTCAAAGGTGACAAGTTATGGCTTAGGCAGAATAATTATTATGTAGGTTCCAAGAGCTCTCAATGTGTTGGAGTTCACTGTTTTGTGATCTCTTCAGAAGGAGATTCTGTGTGGAACAAACCTGTAGGCCATCCTTGTCCTCTTCTTGATCCGGAGAGAAATTCTGAGGAGCAAACTCTATTTTTGCCCCAGCTGTCTCTGCTTTTGTGAAGCCATGCTCATTCTGCTATTGCTCCCCCAAAAGTCCAGGAAAAAAAAATCCTAAAGAAGGAGGAACAGTGCTTATAAAGATTTTTTTTTTAAATATACAGGTCCCAGTAGACTTTCTAAGATCATCACTTGGAAAAATAATCATCCAGGTTATCTTATAGACATAGGCTTTGAAGAGTTACAGTCAATCTCACCCTCTAGTGTACAGATAGTGTTCTAAAACTAAAAACACTGTGCATTTGAAGCATTATTTGAAATGTATCTAAGCCTTCTATGAAAGAAGGAAATGCATGTGAAGCACCAGCTAAAAACTAGCAAAGATAAGTGAACCATGTCACCAAATGGCTATTTGGAAGAAAGTTTTTCTTGGATGATGTATCTGAACATATTTCTAAGCTTAACAAGTCATTCCTGTCATAGGCACATGAATATATTTGAATTTAAATTAATGTGAATAATTATATACAATATAATTCACATTGATAGGCATAGTTGTCATGGATTTTAAAATATTCTTGTTAGAATTCACTCTTTTTACCTCATATTTCTAGCTTTTTTTTTCCTCTTGATCACTCTATCCATAACTCTCTACTGGGCACCACATCTATGTGATATTTATACACATCCCTGGATCAACCCAGTTTTGAGAAAGGAGGAATTTGAAAATAGACTTGCACTCTGATTAATATATCACAGGACTTATGATAACATAGGAAGCAATTTATTTCAGACAAAGCCTGCTGTATTAGAGAGCTCCTTAATCTAGCAAAGGAAGACATAAGGAGGACAAACGGCTAAGCCTTGGACAAACTCAGCCAAGAAATTAAATATAAAATAGTAGTAGTGATTTACTATTACCATGGATTATCAAGGGAGCCTGCTTGGGATTCTTCATTATTTGCAATCCTCCAGCAGAGACTGATATTGGGGTTAATATAGTGCTTGAGCCAAATATGATTTAATGCATTGGATATGCTGTAAAATTTTAACAGAGGGGAATTCATTTGCACTGCCAAACAGAATATCAAATAATGGAAATCAGTACTGTATTCAGCAAGTGCAGATTCATTGCTATATGAGGGTCCTGCAACAAGATATTGTGGAGTACTGCTTCCCATTCTACAGCATTCTTTTCATATTTCTGGACAGAAAGACAGGGTATCAATTGATGATGATGATTTCCTAGATGTATTTTTATTTAATTTTCACATCAGAATAATTTTTTTAGAAGAAAAAGTAATGTTTTCTAAACTATCTTTAATCTTCATAGAAACATAGGGTTTGAAAGTATCTTAAAGGACTTTAATTCCTACTACCTATTCAGCGTGGGACTCCTAATAACATGCCAAGCAAATGATCCAAGTCAGAGTCCTGATTCCATCCCAGATAAACCTCCAGGAATTTCATAAGTCCAGGAGGCAGATCGTTCCACTGCTTCATAGGTTTCATAAGCAGGAAATTCCTCCTTATTTCAAGTTTGGACCTCATCTGTAAAACTTCCACTCATTATGTGCATTAATGTCCCTACCGTGCACTAATGTAGCTATTGTCCCTGTCATTGTATTTTTTAAAAAAAAATTGTATTAATGTTTTTGTTATTGTATGACAAATTATAATAAAGAAAGAAAATTCTTGTCCTACCCTTGGAACCTAAAGAAAATAAATCCATACCTTCTTCCATATAATAGCTTTCACATATTTGAAGAGTGATTTCGTATTTCACATCAACTTTCTCTTCCTTTAATTGTTTTCCATGGGATTTAGTCTCTCAGATCTTCAGCATCCCTATTGCTATTCTCTGGACTTTTCTCCACGTACTTCCACTATAACAACCACTGGACACAATATTCCAGGCGTGATGTGACCAGGAAAGCATGAAGTGGAACTTTCATTTTCCATGCTCTGTTCTTTTGTTGACGTACCCCAAGTTTGCATTAGCTGTTTGGGGAGCTGCAGTACATTAATGACTCATATTTAATTTCTAGTCTATCATGACAGATTTTTTTTTACAAATACTGGTAATCAACCAAGTACCACCTGTCTTATGACAGGGCACCTGTTTTTTCCCTACCTAAATGCAGAACTCAACATGTCTTGCCATTGAATTTCTTCTTGTTGGATAAGGCCCAATGTGCAAGTCAAATGTCTTTTTGAATCTTCAGCCTGTCTTCTGAGCTACTAGCAATGATTGCCTATCTTTTTTAGAACGTTTACCATCTTGTTACCCTTTCCACTGCTAACTTTTCTCCTTTATTCTGCCTTCATGCCATTTTTTTCTTTCTAATTAAAACTTTTTTTTCCTTGACCTACAAAATGCCAGTCAGTCAGGAATCAAATAGAGACTGTGATTATGTTATAGTACTGCATGACCACTAGATTTTATTATTGAAAGAGTGTGTTACTGTAGACAATCAAAATGAATTCAGAATAAGAATAATGCTTTCTAAACAAACAAATCAATTCCAAATTGCCAAATTTACCCCAGCCACAATTGCTCACAGGGAATATTTTTGGATCAACTAATAAATAAGCCTCTCAAATTCTTTAGAACTTCAAGAAAAACACATTAACTATATAAATGAATCTTCCTATGCTTTTTTAATATAACATTTATCTGAGCACAGGAGAATTATTTCATGGCTGGACTGTGAAAAATGGTACTTTGGAGACTAAGTAGTTACATCTTCATAGTGGGACGTTCAAAATGCAATAGTCCATTTGATTGTGGAAGAAATAGGCTTCTCTGTATTCATTGAATTACCAGCTTCATAAAAAACAATAGCTGCTTCAACATCAATTTAAGGCTTTGTGTTTGTTTCTTTGGGGGACAATATAATGTCCTTTCCCGCTTGTTTTTTTTTGTTGAAGTATTTCTAAAGGCTAAAGGCAGTTTAGTTATTGGATACCTAATTATCCTATACCTGCATTATAAGTTGAATTATGACTACCTACTTTTCTTTCTCATGAAAATGCCTCTTTGTACCAAGTAAGCTATTTTGAGAAATGGATTTCCTTTTGGATTGTGTGTCTTTGTTGCCCATTGTGCATATCAAAGTTAAGCACCATGATACCTATGGGTATCAATGTACCTCAGAGCACCTCTGTTGGTGCCTATACAACTCGATCTGCTAATAAAAATGTTTAATTAACAAAAATTGACAGATAACCAGGCATGTTCCAGAATAAAATACTAGCATTCAGCATTATTGCCATTTTCAAGCACACCTCTAGGCCTTGTAGAAATGCTAGAAATATTAGAAAATAAATCTGATACAACCATGTGCTTGGTTTTGTAGTTTTACATACTGAGGAAAAAAGCAGACATGGTAGAGCACATCCTGAGATGTTTTGGTGGGATCAATCTCATTGGTAGGATCAATCTCATCTATTTGCTTTTGTTAATTATATATTTTGTACCTGCTTGTGCCCACACATGCAGTTCAAGTATACTTGACTCACATTATAAGGAATCTTATTAAACAAAGTCTATGCCTCTGTAGTAGCATCACTGTGTGATGTTTTGGTACAGGTTACTGCCTTTCTAGTTTAGCAGTTCTCAGAATTCTACTGATCTCTGATCTGCTTAGAAAAACAAGAATTGGAATACAATCAGTATTATATTTCTTTTGAAGAATTCTTAAGCTGGGTATTGAATAAGAAGCTATAGATGGGATTTTTGATAGTTATACAAAATCTAAAATCTGAATGAGCTAAAAAAAATCCTCCTTGGAGTTTAGGGTTTTATTTGCATTTTGATAAATAAAATATTGTCAGTAAATAGGATAATTTCTTAAGTAATATCCAGCCTACACTCACCTATCATTTTAGTTGTGGCTTACACAGTGAATTGAGTTTGGAAATTGTATCTGTACTACATGAAAGACCTCAATACCTGATACAGTATATAATCCTGACATATGTACTCTTCTATTTAATAATGTATGTTTGTGGGAAATGGGACCTCTAGATTTAAAATATCTTGGTATTATTTTGTATTTGCAGTGTCCTGGGTGCTACAGTTGAGATGTATAATTATATCCTAAAAAAAATGATGAGGAAAGAGCAGGGTAATCTGGAAGAGGTTATTGAGTCTCCAGGCATGTATCTTACTCAGAAAATATATATATTTGTCTATTGGGATGTTTCATTTCCTTATGTGTTACATTCAGAGATAGGTTTGAAAATGGAAAGTAGTTGATATTCATGGAGAGCTTTCATTTTATGGTGTAATGTTATAGACTTTCCCCTATTATGGCTGTTTCCAAGGTTCACTGACTTGCTGTAGAATATATGAGATGTAGTCAGGAACAACATTTTAATTACAGGCTATAAAAAATAGAAAATGGAATTTATTTGTGAAAAGGCAACATATATTGCAAAGCAAGCATTTGTTTAAGCTCTCCTGGTAGCATTTTTATTTCAAAAAAGGAACAAACAAGCCTAAATTTTAGTACACAAGTTGGAAATAATATACCCTGTACATTAATTATACTATAAATGTACATATTGTACCTAAGGGATTTCTATAAGAGGAGAATTATAAAATCTTATCTATCCATTCTATTCATTGTCTTAGACATAAATTTTGAAGACACATTATTTAAAGTTATAGCTAATTACTTTGCCAAGAAGTACATTGCTAAATTAGAAGTTTAATCATTCTTCCTAGTATATTCTTCAGATAAATGAAAAGTAAGTTCCATATAAAAATTATGTTTCTAAAAAAATCTGTCTTAGAATTTAAAAGGAAAAAAGGTGCTAGAATTCTGTTACATTTCCTTTCTGTAGTAATTCTAATTAAATAGGAAAGGCTATTTTTACTATTCAAGTTTTTTAATTGAAGAACAAAGTTCAGAAATCACAAGTGAAAAGTTCATATATCATATTGAACTTATGAAAGAAAATAAATAAATAAATGTCATTATGCAGTCTGTGCAGATGTGTTGGGATTACTCTGCGTTTCCCAGTTTCTCTTTGGTCAGTTTGCTGGGACTACTTAGAACTAGAATAACAGAATTGGAAGCGACCTTGAAGGTCCTCTGGTCAACTACCTGTTCAAACAGGAAACCCTATATGATTCTGGACAAATGGCGATCCAATATCTTCTTCAAAACCTCTAGTGATTGAGCACTCACAACTTCTGAAGGCAAGGCATTCCACTGATTAACTGTTCTCACTGTCAGGAAATTTCTCCTTAGTTCTAAGTTGGATCTCTTTCCAACCATTATTCTTGTCCTGCTTTCAGGTACTTTGGAGAATAGGTTCTTTGTGACAGCCTCTTAGATATTGGAAGACTGCTATCTAGACTCACCCTAGCCTTTCTTTTAATCAGACTAGACATACTCAGTTCCTACAACCATTCTTCCCATGTTTTAGCCTCCAGTCCCCTAATCATTTTTGTTGTTCCACTCTGCACTCTTTCTAGAGTCTCAACATGTTTTTGGACCAAGGTGATTCAAAACTGGGTGCAGTTTTTCAAGTGTGGTCTTACCAAGTGGTACTAACATCTCACATGAACTTGATTTTATCCCTCTGTTAATGCAGCTTTCTTTTTTGCAGCCATAGCAGATTAATGGGTTAATTAGGCAGGTTAATTGGTGCTTGCAGGGTGGCAGTAGGAAAGAAGAGGCAGAGAGGATAGGATGGCAAGCTATATGGGTATGCCACTGAAATTCAAGCAGAAGGTAAGAAGAAAGGCACTAGGAAAATCAACAGGTGGGCTGGCACAGAGGCCATGCAGAGGAGGAACAAAAAAACAAAAAGGTACATCATTCTTGCCCTACTTGTTCTTTAAGACTTCTCCAGATTTATCTCAGCAAAAACCTGAATAGTCCAATTTTTGCTTTGGCCAGATTATGATCTCTCAAAATTTAAACTACAATGCACTATGTCTGTACATAAAGCAAAATGTTTTTTATTTAGTGCATACCTCTTTTGTTTTCTTTATAGCAGTTGAGGAATCAATATATTTTATCTACAGTATCTCTTACGTTCCTCTTTAGGTGATATGTTTTCTTCACTAAATGTATCTGCAGAAATGGCACTCTTTCCATCGTTTTAGAATATACCATGTATTTAAAAATAGTCAAGGACATTTTTTAAATGTTTTCTAATTGTGTTGTGAAAATGACAGTGTATTACCTGGTATTTATTCATGCTCTCATGCTTAATTTAATAATAGAAACTTGCATTTTGCTCCTGGAGAGGAGTGTGGGAAGGTGGAATTAAGATTAAAAACAAAGAAAAAGTAAGAAAAGTTTAAAGTTAAACTTTATGAACTTGGTTTTATAAATAATAAACAAGCTACAGTGATATAACAATGGATAGTATTTCTTTACTGCATAATAAAAAACAAGCCTGGTTTTTTTATTATGCACTAAATGGCCCTACTGGATATCATATCTGACTGGACCTAAATGGTTGCCTGCATGAAACCAGATAGTAGCAATTTTTTAGAGTTAGCACCTAACATGGACATTATTTCTTTACTTTAAGTCAGAGTCCGTGATGGTATTTCAGATTCAGATTTTTATTTTTATTTATCACATACATAATCATACATAGTACAATATATAGTGAAATGCCTTGTGTAACCACTTGTGGTCTTAAAGTTAAGTTACAATTTACAATTGGAATTTAGGAGAATTTACACTTTAAATTTACGTTAAGATTTACAATTTAAATTTAGGAGAACAAGGGGAATGGGATGTCTGTCTGTTGTCCCCACAGCTACTTACAACAGTCTCGCTGTTTAGAGAGATTGTTTTCTCAAGCATGTCGCTATGGATCTGCTCCTGGTGCTGCTGCCTCTGGTGGGCCTAATCAATTGAGGCCGCTTCTGGCGCTGCTGCCTCCGGCCTGGTTACCCAAGGCCATTCCTGGCGCTGCTGCTTCTGTCGGGTCTGGTTGTCCAAGACTGCTCCTGGCGCTGCTGCCTCTGGTGGACTTTCAACTCAATGTCCTCTGTGCTGCCACTGCCACTGCTGCCGCCTCCTGATGTCTTGGCTCTAGGATGCTTCGGGGCATCTTGGAGCATCTCATAGCTTCCACCTCAGCCTTGGGATGCGTCGGGACGTCTTGGGATGTCTTGTGGCCTCTGCCTCAGCGATCTTTCGGGGCTTACAGAGTCTTCGCCTCCTTGCCCCAGCCTTGGCGCTCCTCTTCAGTGGAGCCCGGTGGTCTTGTGTGCCCATCGTCCTGGCGCCATCTTCCTGGTCTTCTCTCAGACTCTCATGTCTTCTCCCAGTCTGGCCAACTCAGCTCCAGGACCGGCCAGTTCGGCTCCGAGACAGGATTGCTTAAGGTGTGCTCGAATTATTATTTGGACACATAAAGGATTGATAGGGGATTAAATTGCATTGGGATAAGATATTCTAGAAAGCTCTAGACAGATCTTAAATAATGCTCTTTTGAGAAATTTCGGGAAAAGACACAGTGATCAAATTCAAAGCATGCCCTAAACATTAATCTCAATTTAACAAATCACAATTGCTGTATTCATTCACTTAATATACTGTACAGCTATCTGGCTCATACCAACATGCTACTATAAGTGGCTGGATTTCCACAAACCTGAACTACAAACTATTTAAATCCATTTTTGCTCAGTTGAGCATGCTGTGTAAATTCAGCCTCTCCTTTCATCAAAAAAAGTAGTAAGCACTGCCCCTCACTTATGCTGATTGTTAGAGCAAGCTGCATTTTTTCCTAGAAAGGTATGATTCAGTGGTTAATAACCTTGAATAAAGTGAAAGCTGCATTGAGTAGTTTGTAAATAATATCCTTTGGTGCCAGCCTTGCTGTGATTTACTCAGCAATTGTGAGGAAAAGAACCTGTCCAGTGATTTTATTCATTTATGTTTTTTAGATGACAACGAGCTGATTTCATATATTATTGTGTGTTATTGATTAGCAGAACCAGTATGGTTAATATGTTGGATTACGAGTGGAGATACCTAAGGGTAGAATCCTCCCTTGTACACAAAGGCCACAGGGGTGACTGAGGTTGTCACTCTTTCTCAACCTTACATGAGGAAGTTGAAAAATATAACTGAAGAAGGCAAGCACACAACTTCTGATCTACTTCCAAAAGAACTGCATCGACCTATTCATAAAGTTATCAAGACTCAAGAATTTATTTATTATTTATATAATATATCAGTTATTTTTATCATATATTTACATATATATACAGATTTATGTTTCTTGTTCTTTCAT
>JAEANM010011631.1:0-15181 GCA_017656035.1 Myanophis thanlyinensis | reverse complement strand
CTATTCTATTCTATTCTATTCTATTCTATTCTATTCTATTCTATTCTATTCTATTCTATTCTATTCTATTTGTACAAATACTAAAATTAATTTTATGATGGATGTCTTGTAGCATTACTATAGCATTTTGGGGTGAAAAAAGATTTTAAATATTTTCTTAGATTGTTCCTATTTACACCTACAATTCTGTTATACTTTACAGTGCCTCTGGAATAATTTGTTATAAAACACTGAACCATACAAAAAGACAATTTACAATAGCAAATGATTTTTCCCATTGCTTTACTGTGCATTGCTGATCCCATTGTTTGTGTTTCCCAGGGTGCTAGAACCATGGTTGGCTTTAACACTAGACTTCACATTAACGCCCACACAATTCTTAACTATCAATTGCCATAGACACATAAATATGAATATATTTCAATCCTTAAACATTGTCTATTATTTTTTTAAGGAAGAGGAAGAAGATGGTGATATATCTTCAGAATTGACTGATGTTTTAAAATCCAGTGCCCAAATACATCCCATTGCTACTAGCCCTGTTGAAAACTCAGAATCTGATATTGAAGAAAGTCAAGAGAAACTAACTCGAGAGCTTCGACTTTCTAGCATCCGTGCAGCTTCCATGTAAGTAAATATGACATTGTAAATACTAAACAAATGCACTGCTGCTTATTTTTAAAAATCATTTGTGGATTCTGATTAGATCCAAAATAGATCAGTGATACACAAATATTATATTGCTATTGAAATGGGTCATTCTGATCTGTCTAGAAAAGTGTCCAATCTTAATAATGGCTACTTTGACATCAGAAAAGTTCTTGAACATTTTGCATACCCCTTCTGTGAAGACAGTCTCCTGAAATGTAACTGTACTTCTATCACTTATCACTTCAGCAGATTTAATTTTCTTTGTCTAAATTATTAGCAAGACAAGTTAAAGAAATAAAAAAAAACTTTGATTCAAGCTTCTAAAAAAAGCTATCAATTAGCTAATTAAGTTGTGCTTCTTTAGAGGATAGGCCACTCATGACGGTATTGATCAGCCAGAGTATTTTCTTACAATGTGTTTTTAGGCCTGAATTATTAGAACAACTTTGGAAAGCCAGAGGTGAAAAAAAGAAATTGCGCAAAACACTACGGGAATTTGAAGAAGGATTTTATCAACAGAATGGGAGGTCAGTTTAATATATGACACTGATTACCCTAGATTTGTATTGTTAATGAAAATAAAAGTGGAAACATGCTTGTTTTAATTGAAGCATTAGTTTTGTTGGGTGCTATTTAGTGGGAAATAATACACAGAGATTTTTTTTTAATTGAATCAATAATCATTTTTATTTATATGCATTTTAATTAATCAAAATCTAATGTTGAATACATTAGAAATCATTTGTAATAGAATTTTTTTCAGAGACACATTACATAAGAGATTGGATTAAGTTTCTTTGTACGGACACTTAATCAGGAACTACAAGCACACTCAGGCCCACAACAAGAACCATGTCTGCATCTAACTGCCACCTTCCCAACTACCCTTAATTATTTTTCTAACCCCCCACCCTCCCTTCCTACCTTAACTTACCCGCAGTTGCGTAAGCATTTCACTGCATATCGTACCATGTATGACTGTGTATGTGACCAATAAATTTGAAATTGAAATTGAATTGACCATATAATTAAAATATATTTGATTTCTATCTCACTTTCTATGAACTAGAGAAGTCAAGCTGCTTAAGAGTAAGATGCACACTATAAAAAAAAATAAAAAAGCATGCATTAAACATGTAAAAGTAAATGAAGTTGAAAGGGCCGCCATTCTAAAGCAGGACAGAATGATGGTTATGTGCAGCTCCCTGCCCCCAAATGCAGTTCATGAATTATGGGGGATTCTCCCATGTACCAGAGAAACTTTTTGGCAATGCAGCCACCTTCAGAATATCTTGCCTTACAAATCTTAACAGCTAAAGAGATAGTGAGAGAGGCTGTGTGATGGAATGTAGTAAGAATATCCCAACAGGGAAAATGCATTCCAGAGGAGCAACTCTGCCCAGGTATCCTACATGAGAGAAAGACAGTGAAAATGTCCCTAATAGTCCACATTGTATATTGTAGATGCAAATAGTGGAATCCTCAGTCTGACAAGATTTTTTTCCCCTTATAGATGTGATACAATAAAGAACTGATCTTGGAAAAATTTTCACCTGTCATTCTGGGTTTTGGGCCTGACAGGACTTAATAAGATACTAAATCATTTTGGCAAAGGTTAATGCCAATGCTTTTAATTTTGATTGTTAACACTCTGCAAAGCAGTGTAGCCCTTGCAATCCAGCTGACATATAGTTACTGTATTTCTTATTGTTTAACAGTCTTCAGTTGTTGTGTTTTGCACTAGTTACAATTTCTGCACACTTTTTAAGATGGGCCCACTTTCAAGTATGTTGCAATAGCCAAGGTAAAATGTAACCAAAGCAAAAATAGTTTTCCAAATCTACCCAGTTTAAAAATAGAAATAGCTGCTGCACTAATCATAATTGTGCAAATGTAATCCTGATGCAGCTGTCATCTATCAATCCAGTGTCATCTGAAAATCAGTGCTGCAGATGAACTTCTTCTGCAAGAGGAATGCAACCCCACATCGCAAACAGAGAATCTCTTCTCTTGAGAGTGGTTTCTTATTGACTAGTAATTCCATGTTGCTTGAGCATAATTTCAGCTTTCTCTCCTTATATCTGCCCATGATACAGTTCAGGCAACTTTCAGTGGTAGCGATTACTTTTTTTAATTAGGTGATAGGAGCGTTGGGTATCATAGGGATATAGATAATAACTAATTTCATAGCTTAGAATGATCTTTGTGGAGTTTCATGTAGATGTTTCAAAGCTTTTTCTAGTTTGTAGACTCAGGTCATGCTCCTGTACCATCACTGGCAGTACATATATCGTAATTTATATGGATAGTACTGCACCTGAAATTGACTACTGATTTCTCTCAGTGGTCTCCTATGGATATTAAAATATAGGGAAAAGAAAATCAACACCTCTAGGCCCCCATATGGAAGTGCCATGCCAACCCTTATTGGAATTGTTTATTCAGATAATGGCAGAGGCACTTTAAACAATGTTTCCAGTCAGCAATCCTTGCAGTCAGTGCAAAAATATACCAAGATGATTGGCATCAAAAGCTATTGAGACATCAAATTAAACCTCAACAAACCAAAATGACCAATTTTCAGTCTCATGCCTGTACCTGAATTCTGACTGCATGTGCTTCAAATAATCTCTCTCTAGGATATTCTGTGGCTACAGATGCACCATTTTCTTATTGAACTGTAGGTTAATTTGGCAAATAAGACATCCATTGCATTTAGGTAACAAGTACAGGGAATCCTCAACTTACTACCACAATTGAGTCCAAAATTTATGTTGCAAAGTGAAACATTTGTTAAGTGAATTTTGCCCCATTTTACAACTTTGCTTGCCACAGTTGTTAAGTGAATCATTGTAGTTGTTAAGTTAGTAGCATGGTTGTTAAGTGAACCTGGCTTGCCCATTGACTTTGCTTGTCAGGTCAGAAAAGGGGATCGTATGATTCCTGGACATTTCAACCATCATAAATATGAAACAGTTACCAAGCATCTGAATTTTGATCACATGATCATGGGGGTGCTGCAACAGTTGTTAAGTGAAAAACAGTCATAAATCACTTTTTTTCACTGCTGTTATAACTTTGAACAATCACTAAATGAACTGTTGTAAGTGGAGGACTATCTGTAGGGCTAAAATCTAAAGTCATAGGAGAAAAAAAAATCCAGAAAACTTTAGGAAAGATTTTTTTTCTTAAAAATTTCTGGATTTTTTTTCTCCTATGGATTTAGATTTTAGCTCTACAGGTAGTCCATGACTTATAACAGTTCATTTAAGTGATGTATATGAAATAGTTAAGGCAAAGTTCATATATCACTACTAATCCTTTATTCATTACAATTAATCGGTAAAATTCTGCTACATGGATATAGTACAGTTCTTGATTCAAAGACACAAATACATTCCTTTCTTCAGAATACATTTACCTTCGTTTTTATAAAGAAAAAAAGAGAAAGACATAGCTCTGCTTCAGACAGGGACTTATTTCCTTTTATTGATGCAAATAATCAATTGTTGGGTAAATATTAGAAGCATTGCTTATACCTTTTTATCTCTGTCTATCATTCTAAGATATGTACATACTGCAGAAATCCATCCCCTCTCCCCCAAAGATCTGTTTCTTTGGGGATAGAATAGGATGGGACGATGTTTTTCCCACAGCTTCAGTTTTCCAGAAGGCCCAAGTCTTGCGCTTTTCTATCATCCTGTCTACCATTCATAAAATATCAGTGCAGTGCTACTCAGTTTTATGAAATGCAGTGAGTGTGATTTTGCTTGGCCATTTTCAGTAGTCTAGGTAGTAGTTACAAGGCGTAATCTGAGGCATTTCTTATTTCTTCTTAGTTAGCAGAAATTATGTTTATCAGATGGAAGGATTGTATCAATTCTTTATTCTTATGAAATCTGTAGATTGAAAAATTTAAACTTGATGAACCCACTATCTACTTTAAAAATGTAAGCCAGCCAAGATTTTTTTATCAACGTATTTTATTTTATTTTTCAGGAATGTTCAGAAGGAGGATCGTGGACCCATGCTTGATGAGTATCGAGAGTACAAGAAAGTTAAAGCTAAACTGCGTCTTCTTGAAGTCCTTATCAGCAAACAAGATCCATCAAAATAAATTATGTTTCTCCATATCAAAGAACAGTTGTTTTCATATGCTGCCCATAGTACTGTTAGGGGTAGTCTTTTGTCTTGCTTTGTTGAAAGAATGCAGTTTTTGTACACTTTAGAAGGACAGGTAGGTCCAATCTAGAAAGTTAATGAAAAAAATAAATAAATTGCAACTCAATCTGTCCAACTTTTAAGGGTTGTTTTCTTTTTCTCATTTTTAAAGTTAGAATAGATCTTGTTCTCAAAAGACTTTTATTCTAGAATCATTCAGAAACGTTGGACCTGCTACCTTCGCTTCATCTGCATTTATTAGTATTACACTGAACTCCTCTGTTGCCTTTTTAGTATGGAAGACAATGGCAGCCAATTAAGAATACTCCTGAATACCATAAAGGAACTGCAATGCCTTTCAGAGGACCGCGTGGAATAACTGATTGCAAATGGCATCTTTCATATAGTAGAATGATCGATGGATATTGAAATATTATAAAGTACATTATCCGGTTTCAGATGACAATGGACAAACCAGAAAGTGACCTTGCTTGTTGTATTTTTAAAACTTGGAAAAACCTGAACATTTATATCACATATTGCCTACAAGACTTACATTACTGTTAATTTCTATTTATTGTCTACCAGTGACAGTGTGTAGTCTGAATTGGAGACTGCATCTTACCCTTGTGTTGGTGCTCAGATTCATTCAGTTCAGTAAGCTTACACCACTTTTGCTGTATCTGAAACAAACTTATTTTACCAAGGGCTACAATTAATGTAATTAATATATGAACAAGTTGGACAGAACTAGCTTTGAAAGAAGGCTTTCTACTTCCATTCACAGAAATGGAAAGAGAAGTGATCTGCCTCAAGCAGGTATGACACCAATTTTGCATGTCAAAGCTTCAGAACCAAGAGGGTTTTTTTTTAAATGATATTTTCTTTGCCTAGTATACATAACAGTGGCTGACTTTTTATTTTAACTGCACTCCAAAATCCTTCTAAATGAGTACCTACATGAGATACAGTACAGAGGAAAAGGGCTTATATGGAATCCTTTGCACATAGGCCCTGATTCTGTGGTTTGACTGGATTAAATCCTAAATGTTGAATACCTTCTGGATCTATTTTGTCTTGTGGCCATGTTTTTTGCATGTGCCTATTTGCTGCATGTGTTATGAACAGCTAATGCCAACACACATGGTTTTTCGTTGCTTTTCTGAAAAACCAGGAAATGAACTTCAGTGAAATAATGGCATGTAAACTCATCAGATTGATGTGTTAACATGTAATTAATTGGTAGAAAATAGATTTTAGAGACTTCATACTTCTATTGGTTGTGTTTCTCGTTTTTATTGTAATTCTAGGCATGTAATTTTGGAACCCAAAAGTGATTATTAAAATGAATTTAAACTCTAATGTTTTGCCTTTTTATACAGCCTGAAGGGTTTTAGTGGACTGTAGTGAATTACAAGATTGGGAAATAATCTGGAGATTTTTCCGTGGCTTTTGTTCAACTTCATCGTGCAATGTACATTTCAGTTACTTTTCCATCAATCTGCAATCACTGGTGCATCAAACATCAAAACTTATGTGTACTGTATAGTGTTGTACATGAATGTTTTATATACCACATGCAAAATATCAATATGCACTATTTAAATGTTTGTTTTAAATAATATATTCCTCCTTTATAATGCTTAAATCTATATGATCCCAATATTTTTATAAAGTGAGTGATCAAATTGGTTCCACTTCAGAATCAACAGCTGCTTTTGTGTGTGCTTTGCAGTGTTTGGCTGTTTGTTTGTAGCAAGCATGGCATCAGTTATGCTAAGTGTGTTGTGCCATCTTATTGAGCAATAAATGGTAGAATTAGGCATTTTGTGATAACACAGTTTTACTTTCATATAAGTAAAAACTATATGTGGATATATATATAAATAAACCAGATATGAATGATTGCTATGTCTGGCATTTCATTGTATAGATTTTTATAATAAAAAAAACTTATATTGTCATATTTATATTTGTGTTTTGTATGTGTGTGTGCGCGTGCACGCATGCACACCGTGTTTCCTTTTTTGCCTCTGAATCTTGGTAAGTGTAATTCTTAAACAGTTGCTAGGGTTTTAAAAAAAGTTTGTTAAAAAATGTTGAATCTTAATTCTCTTGTGGTTTATCCAAACTGATAATAGTTGGAAGGTGATTAGAAATTAACTTGATATACTCTTTTTATATTATGGCTGTTGTAGGTAAAAATAAACCTCTATCACTATATCCATTATATTTGATATGCAGCACTTACATTTGATGGAGAATTAGATTTGCTGCATGATTTTGTCTTAAATTTAAGCAAAAGGAAGCACTTTTATGTCATTTATAAAAGACATAAATATTTGTCCATGGTGGGAAAAAAATTCATTGCTGGTTACTTCCCATTTCAAAGACCAATCCTGCAATATTTAATATTTTTTTGTTTACAGTAATTAATTAGCTCCATCAGAACATGAAGTAACTACAGACTTGGCTGACATACATGTACAACTAATGTTAAAGACCAATACACGAAAACCTCATATAATTTGTACCTAATTCAGTTTGCAATAAACAATGTAATCTCCCCACACACCTTAGTCCCTGCAAGAGCAATAGGGAGGATCTATGTGACTAAGGAAAAGAATCTTAATTCTTTCTAAACTCCTAGAATTATATTTGCATATAAAATGTTCTGTAAAAACCCTGTGTGTTTAAAAAGAGATGAATTTCTGAATTTCAACTGTAAAATACTGCTTAGATCTCCACTAGTTTTTCATTACTGGATGGAAGAAAAATATGTCCTGTTGTGTAGAGTAAATGATGCCAACCTGAACTGAGGGGTTCAGCGAGATGAAATAATTCAAGAGTTGTCTTTGGTAACAAAATACAGAAAATATAGTTACTATTTATAAATATTTCTGCTAAAAAGTTTGCTGTTAAAAGTCGTATTTTTAATTTTAGGAGACGTTCTCCAAATTATTTGCCTTGGAATATTTACAACGCACCACTGCAAGAATGTACCATTTCTGGCACTAGGCCAGGGAATTAATATATAGCATGGGTGTCACTCGATCACATGTGACATAGTGTGACTTTTTTGCCTTTGGAGAGCCGGGGTGGGCGTGGCCTGCATGTGATGCATCCAGCCCACAGGCCACCACTTTGACACCCCTGATCTAGAGCAACCTTTTTGTTTTATAACAACAGAGCTGAAATGGAAAAGCCCTGGGGAAACAGGACTACTGAATGTGCATTTTTCCTCCCCCGGTGCCTGTCAATTCATATCTTCGCTTCTCACTGTACCAGGCGCCAGCGGTAGAACAAAATCTCACCTCTTGCTAGTTTTTTTGGTACTGAGCTGGAGGAAGAGTTCTCATAATTGTGTCCAGTCTATAATTCACATCCTTCAGTTGTCTCTCCAAATCTTCTGCATATCTAGAAAGTCTAAAACAAAATAAAAAAGGAGATTGAAGGACTTTTGGAATGTTTGCCTTTGTGAAGCTGATAGTTACCCATAGGGCATAAAATTCTGCAAAACCAGAAGAAAACTGGTTAGTCACTTAGCAGTCTAATAGTACATACTGATTCAGATACAAATTCCATTGAATTCATTGTGTAAATGTAAATTTAATTGAATGAAATTTCCAGACTAATAGACACAGAACTGCAGCCTAAATCTTTTTTCCCCAAATAACATTGTAAAGATTATTTAAATGGGCTCTTTTTTAATTCATTAGGGACTATATGTAAGCTTACTCTTAAATTAAGAACTTTTTTTTTACATTAACAGCCATTTTCTTTAGAATTGAATTTTCTAAGGTTTGTATAAAAGAAGGAAAACACCTAACCTAAAATAATTAGCATTAACAGTTGCTAACTGCAGCATTATGACTACATAAATATATAGTATGAATTAATTGCTAGATCCCTAAATTTCCATTTGGTGGGCAATATAATGATGTCTGAGAGCTACATTGAGAACACTGATGCAATGTAGGAAGAGCCAAGATTTGTTGATATTTCAGTTTGGGAGTTTTATAAAATATATTACAATTGTGTCATGAATTACTGTATATTTTGTGTGAAGATTCCACTTTAAATGTGGAACCTCAAATTGGGCATCTCAAGTTGATCTGTGATCTAAAAGGTGAAACCAGGGTCTACAAAGACTGAAGACCACTGGGGTTATGATGTAAACAGAAACATACCTCTGAAAGTCCCTTGCAGAAACTGTGTCATACTGTCCTGGGGAAATCTGCCGCCTCATGAGATCCTAAAAAAGAATTGGTCAGTATGATGACTAAGGATTCAAAAAAAGAGGAGAAACCTCTTATCTCTGGGATTGGCAGACTTTATTTGTTTAACAAATTTGTACGGTTGCTGTCTCACAGAAAGTGACTTTGGGCGATGTACAACAATCCATTAAAACAAATATAAAACAATTACTTCAAAAATTATTGCATTTATTTAAAAACATTAAAAACTATAAAAGCAGAACTAAATAAGAGAAGAAAAACAATAGATGGAGGGATGTCAATAATAACAGGGCCACTAGGCCCGCCTGCTGGTATAACCAGATCTTGAGGGAATTTGAAAGCTCAGGAATGATGAGGCTGACCACATTTCTGGGGGGGGGGGGAGGGAGGGGAAGAATATTCCTCAATACAGATGACCCTGTAGCACCTGCCAAATGTAGCTCTCTAGATGAGCATATTCTGTTAGATCTAGTGGGACAGGCAGATGAAATTTGGAAGAAGAAGTCCCTTAATATGCTGGCTCCATGCCATGTAAGCAAGTTTAAAGATCAATACCAGCCCTTGAATTGGACCACAGACAAACCAATAATTAATGCAGGTTGGTGCAGCTGAGATGCAATGTAAGTTCCCAGGAACATACCTAATTGCTTGCACCACTGCATTCTGCACCAGCTGAAGTTTCCACGCACTGCAATGAGCCAACTATATGTCCAGATGACCAGAACATGAGTGACCCTGAGTGGGGGCCCTTGATCCAGGAACGAGTTCAACTGAGGCACAACATGAAGTTGTGCAAAGGTCTTCCTACCCATGACTGACGCTTGCTTCTTGAGCAGGAGTCCCAAAAGGTGCTTTTTCAAAAAGCAACTGAACTTTGAAAACATTTCTCATCCAAGAAGCTTTGTCAGTTCTGAGTGAGTGATGGGGAATTCAGAACTAAGGATGCTTCTTGGATGACAAGAGAACCATCTTCAAGAGAAAAAAACAAAGTCCAATTGCCTTTTGAAAAAGCTTTTTGGGACCACCGTGACCTGGATGACTGAGTTATCTCCATGGACATTGAACAGGAGTTGTGAGTTTAAGAGGACCCATAGAAATATATGCTCCTATGCTTCTCAAAGGACAAGTGGGCCAGCTGATATGCAAAATAAATGTGTGTACATTGATAAAACATTAAATGGAAGAGCACTTTAGGTTCCAGTACATCTGTCCCTAGCAAAGCGAGCAGCCATTTTAAATAAAATAGCTGAGTTAACAATTCATGAAGTTGAATCTCTTCTATAAATGGAACAAAGATGAAAACTATTTAACATACAGTAGGTTAATCAACACAACAGAGACAATCTTGACTGGTGTATGACCCAACAACCGGAGTACGTTTCTTGTTAAAGTGTTGTAGTATTGTTTGCATTTCTAGACTGATATTTTATGTGTATGCATATGTCATGTAAGTATTTCCTCTCAGATACCTGCATAAAATCAGATGAAAGTTTATGAAAAATAAATTTGCTAAGTAAATATAACCCACTGAAAATAAATGTCTCCATCTTCTTTTTTTGTCAAGTGGAAAGAAGCATATGACTCTTACCTTGTCACCAATTCTGGAGACATCTCTACTTGCATCCAATCTAGAGATGGTCATGCAAAGGGGAAAAAAACCCAAGGATTTATTTAGATACATCATTTTAATGCTCATATGCTACAAAAAAAGAGAGGTCCTGATGAAATTAATCTAAATCGAAATAGCGGATATGCTTGTTTCTACTAGATAGGACTGATCACAGGCTACATTATACATAGTCAATAAAGCCTGCCTCTTGTTGTTTGCTTTATATTTTTCCCTGGGGAGGGGAGATGTTTCACTGTTCCTGCTATTTTGTCAAAATGAGAAAGCTCCATTGCATCATTGTGAAAGAAGCTCAGGCCCTTTCATGAGCATGCTTTCATCTGACTGACAGTTTGACACCCTCCCCTCCCTTCCCAGCAGCTGCTGCTGCCTTCCTGTCTCATAGTAACACCTATTTCAAGTTGATATGATGCTACTGCCTACAACATTTTCCATTCCTCATAGTCAGCAACCAATGAAGTAGAGACTGTGGGTGTAAATGAGGATAGGAAAATATGAAATGCAAACAACAAAGATTGACCCCTTCCATCATAGCACAGTACCTAGTCAGTTTGTCTTCCAACTGTAATTGTATATAGTCCATTCACTAGCTTGGTTTATTGGTTGTTTTTAATTGTCAAAGAAAACCCAAGCACCATGAATTTATAAATAAATGTGCAATGTATGGATTTAAAATAGCATCCGTCACATTTAGTTCTATCATTTGTTGTTGTTGTTGTTATTATTCGATTTGTATGACATTTATTCCATTCATAGACCTTGTAGCTAATAGCAGAAACATACAACACAAATATAAAAAGGTTTCTTGGCCTCAAGCCACGTAGGGCTACCTCAGATAAACCCGATCATTTGAATTACACTTAGAAACTATCAATAACCAATGGAGAGCCCACAGAAAAGATGAAATAATGATCAGAATGGCAACTTTTGGTCAATAAATGAGCTGCTGCAGTTCGGACTAACTGGAAGGTTTTGTGAGGCCTTCAATAGCAGCCCTTGTAGACCTTATTACAGAAATTCAGAAAAACTGTGTTAATGACAGCAATTAACTGAATTCACATCTTGGGTTCCAGGAAGAGCTGCAACTGGCATACAAAGTAAAGCTGGGAAATGTCTCACTTGATCATTAGGCAGTAGCTATGCGTAGAAAAGGATTCCCAAGTTGTGGTCTTGCTATCTCAGGTGCAGTTCCACCTTTGTAAGAGACAACCTGGTGCTGGAACCATAATGTGCAAGCAGCAACTCTATATTGCCAGGGATCAATTTCAACTTGTTTCATCCCATTGGGTTTCCAACAGTTTGCAGATACCTGGGCAAAATGTCAGTGGCTTCTCTGACTGAGCCAGGATTGCAATATAAAGCTGAAGATTGACAGCATATTGACAGTATTACATTGTAAACTACCAAATGACCGCTTCCAACAGCTTCATATAGATGTTGAAGCACCAATTTATGTAATACTTATAAGGAGGCCAGGTGTTCACTCTTACCTCACTAGATCAGGTATTACAGCAGCTCAGAGTTTCAAATGAGATTGTGACTGAATAAATTAATTGCTAAGGCATGGGGGGAGGTAGGGGATGAAGAAGAGGTATCCGTGTCCATATATTGTACAATGCTATAATGAGGGATGACTTCGGTTAGTTTTCCACTAGCAACTCACAATCTCTTCTCTCTTGATAGGACTGTAACAATGGTCAGGACGATACTATCTTCTTCTTCTTTTGGCTGTTCCTGTTAGGGGTTGCCACATCGAATCAACTTCCTCCACCCAACTTTGTTTAATGTCATCCACAAACATCATTGTCCATGGGGATTCCTGTCTGACCTCATCTGTCAACCTGTCCATCACCATAGCAAACAAGAAGGGACTCAGAGCTGATCCTTGATGTAGCCCCACCTCCACTTTGAACTCCTCTGTCTGACCATCTCACTACTGTTGTATTCCTCTCATACATATCCTGAACTACTCTGATGTACTACTCTGCCACTCCTGACATCCTTATACAGTACCATGGCTACTCTCTCGGTACTCTGTCGTACACTTTCTCTAAATCCACAAAGATGCAATGCAGCTCCTTCTGATCATCTCTATACTTCTCCATTAACATTCTCAGGGCGAAAATTGCATCCACAGTCCTCTTTCTGGGTATGAAGCCATACTGCTGCTCACAGATACCCACTTCCTTTCTTAGTCTAGCTTCCACTACTCTTTCCCATAACTTCATTGTGTGGTTCATCAACTTTATATCTCTGTAGTTGCTACAACTCTGCACATCACCCTTGTTCTTAAAAATTCTCCTCCATTCCTCAGGCATCTTCTCACTCTTTAAAATCCTGTTGAACAGGCTAAATAGAAACTCCACTGCTGTCTCTCCTAGACACTTCCACAGGTATGTCATCTGGACCAACAGCCTTTCCACTCTTCATTCTCCTCAGAGCCTCTATAAACTCTTTAAGCCACAAGCAGCAGAAAGTCCTTACTTGAAATTAGCTCCATGTTATCATTTTAAGAAGCTAAATTTTGAAGTGATGATTTTGAGAGATTTACTGTTTGCACTTATGGTTTAGTGTGATGTTTGGTAGAAAATCCATGGCTTCTTTGTAGTTTCCTATCTTGGACCTAGGTAGGCAGGTTTTCCAACTTTTTAGGTCAGTGGACAGTTTTGAAATAGTGAAAACAGGTAAAGGACCCAGTCCCAACTTGCTATCAAGAGTGGGAAATGGGAATGGCCCATAACAATATGATACGGTGATTCCTTCTTACCTGCTGTGACCCAGAATCACATATAATCTTTATTTCCAGTAATTATTTCAAAAAGTTCTCACCTACTCAGAAACACAACAGGAATAAGTTGAAATAAGAGGGACCTCCTGGAAGGCTAGAGAAAAGCAACCAGATTGGTTTGCTGATAAATGAATGTTTTATGGTTGTCTGGAAGCATCTTGAGAACTTTTTGTTGGAGATGATCTTGGAAATCCCAGCCTGCCTTAGTGGCCTCTAAACATTTTTCTCTCTGACTCAGCTGCACATCAGGATGCCTCCTCATCTATCCTAAAGGGTCTTGCTCAGTAGAACAAAAACATTGGTATCCACCATCCTTTAGGATCATATGTATGAACAAGAAAATTAGCTAGAAAATTAAAGAAAAGTGGCAGTATGCCTAAAATTTGATACCAACTTTTTCAAATATACATCTTCTGTCTCTGGTGCCTGTCTCTTCAGTTTGAGTTTGACTAAAGCTTTATTGTAACCCTAAACAAATAAAACAAATAGAATTGTTAAATAGAAATGTACAAGCTTCATGTGAGGGAATGTAGGAAACCTAGTCCAGCCTAATTTGGTTAAAGGGTACAAAACAATTTTAGCATGCACCAAATCCTGCAATGAAAAAAACTGAACAGTATCCTCTTGTCCTGAAAATATAACATATTACAGTTACTCCATTGGGTAAAGATTGAAACACACTTATGAGGTGTATAAAGTTAAACAAAATCCCAGCAAAATTAGTATTACTGAAGCTGGAAATTAAGTTGGGTCATATATGGTATGAGTGACCAACAGAAGAAAAATTGTGTATCATTAGAATGTCATCTCTAAACAGTTTACAGGTGGAAGATCATATATTTATTTTATATTTATAACAAGATTTATCATCTGTTGAATTACACAAAAAGCCAAGGCAGCATTTATGATTATAAGCACAAAAAAGCAAATCTCTAATTTAGAATAATGCCAGTCCCTCTTTAACTTTTCTTTGTTTACCGCTCATTCTGTTGAACATTTCAGGAGAACATAAATGATAACATACTGTAATATAGCTCTTGAGCAGGCCATTTAAAACTGTTTGCATGGATTATGTAAATTACTTTAGGATTAATTGGGGTTGGAATAGAGAAAAAAGTTTCAATATAAAAATGAGGTGCATTTTTAATTGTATGGACTACTAAAGTACCCAATAATTGAACAACTGAACAGTTAGTCTGAGTGGAAAACTTAAATAAGAAGAAAAAGCCAATTCAATAAAAACTCTTCAAAATATTGGACTTATTTGTGCCACTAAAGACCCTCTTAAATATTCAATTATGCAAATCATGGATTTATTTACTGGATTTATATCACATCTTTCTGTCAGAAATGGTTCTATGGACTGCTTAAAATAAAGTAAAGAAACATCAAATATCAAAAAATCTGAACATACAAAACCAAACAAGTAAAAGTGAAATGAAATATGACACAAAACATTACAGATAGTCCTTCAGTTATAACCATGATTGAGCCCATAATTTCAGTCATAGGTCATGATGGTCATTAAACAGGTGATCATATAATTGACCTAATTGTACAACTTTTGAAGGAACCGTTAAACACGTCGGAGAGGGTCGGGAGATAGGTGGTTCGGATCAAGGAAGGGAGGGAGGCTCCAGGGGGCAGGTGCATTGTATTAGCACGGTCGGTGGGAGAGGCAATTATAGCGGGTATAGGAGGCCATATCAACCTCGG
>JAEANM010011629.1:0-15182 GCA_017656035.1 Myanophis thanlyinensis | reverse complement strand
TGCTAAAAGAGGACATGAAGTTAACTGGGGCGAGAGTAGAGGATGCCAAGGATAGAGTTAGGTGGAAACAGATGATTTGCTGTGGTGACCCCTAATGGGAACAGCCGGAAGAAGATGATTATCAATATGTTGTAGGAAGTTAATGGGACCAGATAGGGTAGAATTCTAGGATTTCTTGTGGTGTCTGTTTCCTGATCTATCTACAACAGGAGTATTAAACTCAAGGCCTGTGAGCCGCTTAGATCTGGCCCATGATGCCTCTGCCAATGAAAACGGAGGGGCCTTCCCAAACTGTTTTCACTGGAGGAGCACTCAGGCCACCACAGGCACCCAACATGAGCAATATCGAGCGGTCATGCCCACCCTCATCATGCCCATCTGCCCTCCCAAAGTCAAATACAACCCAGATGCGACCCTCAATGCAATCAAGTTTGACAACCCTTATCTACAAGAACAGAGTTAAATATGAATAATTCTGTCTATACAAACAGTATCACAACTTCATCTTCAGTCCATAATCATTCCATTTAAAAATTCTGTTACTATAGAAATTAGGTCAAATTAGAAATTCCTAAAAATAAATGCACTAGTTAAAAACCGCCATTAAAAAGAGTTTTTCATTCCATTGACAAAGATAGGTGCTTTCCCTTTTTAAAAATTTTATTTGGATTTCTTTTCACAACTGTATTAGAAACAAATATTTTATATTGCGAATTCTACTGTGGAAACAAAAAACATTCTGCTAAATCTTTCTAATGTAAACCTGGCTAACAGATCTTTTATGCCTATTTGTATGTTGTATATTGTAATAAACAAGTTCAAAGAAATTTGTAAACCATTTAACCTTTTAAACTTTCCCCATGTAATTTTACTATTAATATTTTTATTATGGAGATAAATGTGAAATCACAGCTTCCAATACTTTAGCTAGTGCCGGTCTTCATACACATCTAAATCTTCCCAAGAATTTAGGATGTTAAAATGCATTATATATGACAAGCTAAGCAGTATGGCCTTTCGTTTTACACCTAATCTTTCAATTTCGATATTCAGATCTTGATATTTTGTCTCCAAATCTTTCCTTCCATTTCACTATTTCTTGGTAATTGACACATCAATTATGCACACTTTTTTCTTTTCAACCAGAGTTAAATCTGGATTGTTATAAACCAAGAGTTTATCAGTTCATATTTAGAATCTCACAATATTTTAATGTCTCATTTTAACTTACTTTTTCAACTCCAGGTTCCCATTTATTTTTCATTAAAGGCATGTGATAATTTTAAAACATACTCCAGTGAATCATTTTGAGAACTGTATTATGTGCAATTTTTTTGATTTGAGTAGATAATCAACTTTTTGTGCTGATTCTTTGCACAATCTGCATTTTGAATCTTTTGATGATTTTTCACTTCTTGCCTTGATTGCTTTAATTGAAATAAATTGCTGTTGAGCCACCAAAATCAAGCCTTCAGTTTCTTTTTTAAAATTATTACCTTCAAATTAGGATTGTCTCCAAGCAACTGGAGGTAAACAAGGACACAACCTTTTCTGGCAGCATTCTCAGAAGTGGTTTGCCATTGCTTCCTTCTTAGGGCTGAGAGAGAGTGATTGGCCCAAAGTTATCCAGGTGGCTTTATGCCAAGTGTGGGACTACAAGTTATAATGTGGTACATTAACACTGGTACATCTGGTACAGTAACTTTGTAACAAATCGGCTCTCAAAATCAAATTGCAGTTTATTTTCCCTTGTTTACATCTCTATTTGAGGAAAAATGTGGAAAGAGATGCCATATCATTGCGAAGAAAACAATATGCTGCCCAATTAGAAGCTAGAAGTTGAGTTTAAGGGAGAAGAGGATGAGATATACAATTGACAGAAGACAATACAGAATTACCAATATTCCTAAACATATGATTTTTTTAAAGAACTGATTGGAGAAAGTGGTGCTATGACCCAACATTTCAGTTAGAAGAACTCATCTGTTTCCTGCCTACCAATACTGTTTGTTTTATTTGATCTTCATATATATAAAGTGCATACGTGTGTATATACACATACATAAACATACAAATTTTTTTCTTCTGTTAAATTGTGTCCAAATTTTGGTGACCATTTGGACACATCCCGAAAGTTTTCTTGGCAAAGTTTTTCAGAAGTAATTTGCCATTTTCTGTTTCCTGGGGCTGAGAGAAAGTGACTGGCCAGGGTCACCTAGGTTAATTTGTGCATAAGGTACAATAAGAACTCATGGTCCCAACTTCTAGCCTTCACCACTACACTAAATTGACTCTCAATAAATTTATGTATTTGCTTCACATACAAATTTATGTATTTGCTTCACCAGAAAACAGCATGCACATTACTCCTCTAAGTTACAGTGCAAAGATGGAAGTTATTCCCATTCAGCATAAATTTTACAAGAAACACTCTAATGAAATAGGCAGCATCGATAAAAAAGAAAATAAATTCCTTTGCAAAGCAGACATGATTCAGCTTCAGGATTCAAAGGGAATTCAAGATTAGCTTCTCATCAGAAACACTTCTCTGATCAGTGTGATTGCAAAGATTATTTCAAATCTTGGTCTCTGGAGAAGGAAGGGAACATAAACAAAACAAAATGGCTAGCATTCTGGTGACAGAATACAGGGTCACTAAAATGTCATTCAAAGATGCCAAGAACTACTTTGCGCATGAGGCAGAAAAATCAAAACAGAACTAAACTAGTAATCAGATGAATAACAGTGCAGGCCATCTCCACACAAAGTATTAGCCAGAGAGCCGCAGATCACAAGTAATAGAAAAATAGGTCCAGTATTAGTATCTAGACCAGAATAAGACCAGGGCCCATTGGGGCTAGACAGTTTAGTAAAAGAGTCTCTTTTTGCTTCAAAAAAAAAAGCCCAAGTATTTTATCCTTTTTATTTTTGAAGCTATGTAAATGCTGAATAATTTACAAATTGGTTAAAAAAAGAACATTTAAAACCAGAAAAAATGCAAAACACATTAAAAAAAACAGGCATTAGGGAGAACCCAGATGAGAATAAAGAAAAAGTACTAAGGGATATAAATTGTTATTATTAAAGGTCTGGTGAAAAGCCAGGTCTTTGAAATCCTTCAAAGTACCAGAAGGGTGAGGGGCTGTCTGAACCTTGGAAGAACCTCATTCCTGAGTGTAGCCATTACTATTTATTTATTTTATTTATTTATTTGATTTATATACCGCCCCCTCTCCCGAAGGACTCGGGGCGGTTCACAGCCAATAAAAACATCAATACAATACAATTAAGAACAGTTAAAATAATTAAACAGCGGAGAATATGGAAAAGGCATAGGTGTCCTGATAGGTGGTAGTGTTGAAGTGATGGAACCTGGAATGCACCAACTGCTCAGGCAGGTACAATGGGTGACAAGTGGTCCTTCAAATAACTAGACCCTATGCCAATTAGGGCTTCATAGGTAGCAACCATCACCTTGAATCATACTTGGAAGTGAACTAGCAACCAAATATGAGAACAGCAGATCAAGCAGTTTACAGATTGCACATTTATTGTTATGTTAATTGGCGAGAAATTCTAGATGGAATACAGCACAGGAAGAAAAACATTATTATATATTTACATATTATAAATATTATATATTTAATCTTTTTAATGATTGGCTTGCTGATAAGTTCTGATTATGTGAAAAGGCTGAGTGTTCTTCTTTGAATATTGTTTCCAGAAAGTATATGTATTTTTTTAAAAAACAAAAGAAAATTATAAAATACAATAAACATATATCCCAATTGCCATTTAAAAGAATATAAAAGTTAAAATATTTTAAAATTAACTTGGTTTTTTTAATATCCATAAAATACTGTTTTCCCTAAAAACTAGAATTGGTTAAAATATAGGAACTTAATGGTTCAATTAATCAATAGGAAAAAGTAACAGGTTTGCCTTTAAAGCACTAATAAATTTCCTCTCTCAGTTTGGAGTAAGTTGTCTCCAAACTGGAAACCCAAGAAGTTTTGAAATATTTTTTTTTCAGAACCCTTAGTCAACATGGCCAAAGTTACAGCTAGAATGTTATACAAATTGATTCCATTTCTGGCTATCACAAAGTTAACAAAGAAATATTTGGGGTGGGGGTTCCCAAAATCCCTTTCACAAATCAATCTCTTTATCATTCATGGAGGAATAATATATTAGGAATACATTAGTTCTACAGTATAAACATGTAACAAAACAGAAGTTAAATTGTTAAGCTTGTTGAGAAATAGGCTAGATTCTATATGTAAAAAAAAAGTAATATGCATGTCCCAAGCAACAGTTTCATTTTACTAAAAAATTCCACTTTGTAAATATCACAATGGAAGAGAAAATAAAATATGTAAAATGATAGATAAAAATTCAATTCAGAACTTCATTGTAAGAAACTATTGATAAATTTCCAAATTGAAGATGTTACCCTACGCAGCTAGGAACCTGCCATTTATTTATACTGGAGAAAGTATGATTATGTGTTCAGACAAAATTAAGTACACGTTAAGATCAAATTCAAGTACTGTTTTCTCCTAACAATTCTTTCAATAAATGTAATGCCATCCAACTATTTCCACATACTTTTGTAACAAATCAATATAATCAATTAAAAGTACTTCAGATTCTTTCTCATTTACACAGTCTCATTTAAGCTGATAAAAACATCTCAGCATGTTAGACTCCAGTTTTATGCAAATACATTTTTGTGTTAGGCAGTTTTTATAAATATAATGTTCACTATTTGACTCTATTTCCTGAACTCATTTATAAAAGTTAGAAATCATCCATTACTGATCTGTGCTTGCTACCAAAACTGTCACAAAAACATATTTCTGGCTTACTTTATTTTGACAATGTGATCATTTTTTTCCAATGTCACAATGGATCAACAGAGCAAGGGGAATCAGATGGAAATAAATTATATAAAAAATCAAATTTGTTTTATCTGAAGAAACCAGATATAAGCAATTTCAATGTACAAATACTATGCTTTATATATTTGAATTATTCATACTTATAGCTCAATGGAAAATATATGACTATTATATGTTCAGAATAACCATTACTGTTTCAAAGTTTTTCCAAGTTAGAGAAATCTACTGCACACTAATAAATTTTAAACTCTTTGATGCTATAAACATTAGTCCTTTACAAGCTCAGCTGGGCCCTCTGATTTTTGCCCTTCTGAATGTCTTCTCTCCTCCAGTTTTTTAAAGAGCTGTTTTCAGATAATTCCTGGTCTCTCAAATGTTGGGCTGTGACTGGAGGCAGTCCTGGTGAAGGTCAAGATATAGTCATCCATACTTAACTTATTTAAGACTATATCTTTTTTCAACAGACCTACCTACAGATATGGAAACAAATGCTATTTATTACTTGGTTTTTCTCCCTCACATTTTTGGGGGGAGATGAGTAGGTAAGAATTCTCCCGAGACAGCATACAATGGATATAGAACAATAATTTGATCTTGCATGAGTGCCAAATCTTCCTTTTAGTGCAAGTTGAAGATATTCAGTGGTACTTGACGTTTATCATACTATTTATGTTCCAAGGCATCCTCAGCTCTCATAAAGTTGTTGAAAAAAATTGTTCCATGGAACTTTCTTACCTTATGATTGCAGGATAAATTGAAATAATCACCTATGTCTGTTTTCACTGTGTATCCTTTAGAAGTACTACTCACGCACTTCTTCACCCCTCATTCCCAAGGTTATTCACCTCTTCCACAATTCATAATGTAGTCAAATTTGGTGCAGCAGCACATAATATTGGGTGGGATTTTAATAAGAGTCTGTATTACTGGCCCAGAAATGATCTATATTTATATTCTCTATTTTGATCTTAGCTGTTTTCTTTTAGCTTTTTAATGTCTTAGTTTTACATTGTCTTGGATAATAATGATCATTTAAAAATAACACATAATTACTATTGTAATCTAATTAGGCATTACTTTACTTAGTTCAGTTCCATAATGTTTTAAGATTTGAATCTTTCTATAATATGTGTGTGGGGCGTGTTTGTGTGTATATACATCATATATAGCCTTGTAAAGATTTCACACGATCACTGGTTAAGTTTGTGTAATTTTTGTTATACAACATAATGGTCAAAGACTAAAATATTGATTGAAATAGTACATAGTAAAGTTGGAAGGGACCTTGGTGGCCTTCTAGACTAAATCCCGATTGAGGCAGGAGACCTATACCATTTCAATTTCAGACAAATAGTTGTCCAGTCTCTTTTTGAAAATCTCCAGGGATGCAGCATCCACAACTTCTGAAGGCAAGTTATTCCATTGATTGATTGATTTCTGGAATTGCATTTGAGTGAGAATCAGTATATTTATAGAACCAGCTGTAGATTTAAAAAATCATCAACTTTGGTCTATGAATAAATGTTAATCTGGCTCCGTGCAATCTTCTAATGCAGTGTTGGTATCCTCTAAATTCCATAAATTCTTCCGGGACAGCTAAACAGCTCATCCAACATATCTGGAAGATATGCTTAATAAAGATTCAACTCACTATACAAACTCATTGTACTTCTAGTTTTTTAACAGATAGGAAGCAGTAGATGATGTTAGAGAAAACTACATCTAGGACCTCGGCAATGATCATAGGTGCCCCTCAGGGTTGAGTATTCTCTCTGTTGCTCTTCTCTCTCTATACCAATGACTGCATCTCAAGGGAATCCTCTGTTAAAGTTCTGAAGTTTGAAGATGGTGATGAGTCTGCATACAGGCAGAAGATTGAATAACTGGCAAGCCGTAACAATTTGGAGCTGAATACATTTAAAACTGTAGAGATGAGAGTGGATTTTAGGAGCAGCCCTTCTATTTTACTACCTCTTACCATATTTGATAGCACAGTATCAGCAGTAGAGACCTTCAAAATTTGGGGTTCTGTAACGTCCCATGACTTGAAATGGATACTTAACATCAGAAACAGCATTAAAAAGGCACAACTGTATCAACTCAGGAACTTCTGATTGCCTCAGAAGTTGTTGAAACCATTTTACAGAGGAGTTACTGAATCTGGGCATTTGTATTTCTATAACTGTCTGGTTTGGTACAGCAACTAAGGACAGGTATAAATTCCAGCAGATAGTTACAGTAAGACTGCAGAAAGACAACTGCAACCAGCTTACTATAGAAGATCTATATATTGTGCAGATCAGAAGGAGGACTCAGAAGATATCCTGGACATAAACTGCTTTCTATTCTTCCTCGCAGGATGCAGTACTACAGGCCAAAACTAGACACAGGGACAGTTTTTCCCCTTGGCCATCACTCTGCTGAACACCTAATTCTCAAAGTGCTATCTAACATCTATGTGAATAGATGTAGTATTATTATTCCTTCTTATCTATTTTTAACTCTTATCTTTCTTACTCCCCCCTCTTATTGGTATTATTATGATGATGACCATTATTCTGTTGCTTTGCATGTACACTGCACTGGAGACAAATTCCTTATGTGTACAATCAAACGTGGTCAAATAAAATATTCATTTCAACTGAATACTGCGTGCCTATCCACTTTCGGGCAATAGCCATGGAGGTGCATTTCTAGCAACAAAGACACCAACTTTCTTCACCCATCAAGATTATACAAGAAAAACCCTACACAATGATCAGAGAATGGCTGCTATCCCACGTGGAAAGAAATCATGGGGGAGATCCTTATATGGTATACGTCCAAAAACATAGCCTTGTATTAGCCTGCTGTGCTCAGTACCATAAAACATACTAACCATGGTGGGAAATAGTGGCCAGTCTAATTGATTCCAGCATACAGACTAGAGCATTCCATTTTGCCTCTCCCTTCAGGCAACAAAATGTCTTAGGAGAGCCTTAAGACCACATCCATTATAGTTTACAACTTAACAATATTGTCCCGGGATGCTCAGTTTAATTCACTAGTACCTGTTAAATGGATTATAGGGCTTAGAGATAGCTTAGCTGTCATAGAAGAACATCTCTTGTAGTTTGTATTTTCTCTGTTCTTTCTACACAGGAAAACATTTCCACCTAGAGACCTTTCATAGAATGTCTAGACACAAAATAAATGCAGCAAGATGTGTCATTTTCCCGAAGCAGCACAAACATATTGCATCTTACTCATTTAGCTAAACAGCAAAATCAAGGATAAATCAGAGGAATCTGACTAATTTAAAAGTAATGGCATGAACTTAGATAATATCAGAACATATGATAGATGCTTTTTAAAAAAACATAGATAAATGAAGCTCCTTTTCTTCTTAGAAAATAAAGACTGCCAAGTAAAATAATTAATAGCCAACTCATAACACTGGGAAATACATATGCCTCCATTTCTCACATTTGCTATGCAGAAAGACCATTTTTCTTATTGTGTTCCCTGTAATGGGTGTTGCCTTAGCAGACCATTGGCAATTGATAGTGAAGACACATATACTGATCTTTTTTTCTAGAAAGATTGCTCTCTTCCCCTCAAGCTGCAACTGTAAGAATACTTCTGATAAGTAATTCTCATTGAAATACAATTAAATATGCACAGAAAATTGACTCCATATTTCCTTATCCTTTTCCTTCCTTCTAAAATTGGCATTCTACCTAACTTGTGCTTTACCAGAGGTATTATCTAGTTATCCACTCATACAATAGGGAACCAATTACGCAGCTTTGAGGTCTAATTCATGTGGTTTCCTTTTTTCCCTGAAACCACTCCAGAAGCCCATATAATTTTTGTTAACTATAATACTTTATATTAGTTTATAGTTATCTCCACATGAATTTCACACTTAGGACACTTAAAATGTTGAATCAAAATGAAAACAGCCTTTTCTGTTGTCCCCCCACCCCCATTTCTCCAAGTTTTGTAGCAAGCCATTCAAAGTTTAGCATATTTGTATAAAAATGATCCAATAAAATATCAAATAAAACTGAGCTTTAAAAAAAGAGAAATAAAAACCTCTCAGGTCCTAACACAACTATTCTAGCAATGTTGCAGTAAGAAAGCAAGTCACAAAACCTATTTCAGCTCATCTGCTGCTGTCTTTAAGCCTTTTATCAGAAAACAGCAGACAGCTTTCTGATAAAGCAATCAATAATGTGATTATACAGCATACAAAATTATACGTCACAACGATCTCTGAAACTTAAAAGCTTTTCAGTCCTGACTGGTTGAAACTACTGACTGAAATATAAACTAGCCTGGTCGCAGTGTACATCAAATGTATCAATGACAGACTTCGTCTTTATTAAAACCTTTTCCATATTTCTTAATATGTTATAAAGATGTGCTGTATTTACACAAGTTAATATCAATTAAATCAGGAAAAGGCTAGTTTTTATAGAGTATATTAGCCTCCCTCGTATATTAGATGAATAATGAGCTTTAAGCATCATGGTACAACACATGTGAATCAGATCAGAAGATACAAGAAATATATCTTAAAATAATCATCCCAATCATTATTACTATAGTAATGCTACATTCCTAGGTATCTGTATTCATAGGTTAAGCCTATTAAATTCAGCTAGTCTTGTTCACATGTAGAATCTCCAAGATTATAATCTTCAGGCATCATCCATGCCCTGTAACCTATCAAGCATGTTTAGTTATATCGAGACCACAAATTTGCTTTATTATAAGTGAAAATAAGGCTTTTGGCAATGCTCCATAACACAGTATATATGTGTGTGTGTTTATCTCTACAAATACACAACTTTTAGAACTGGAATAATACATCAGTTTGTTTTTCCCAAGTTAATCACTCCTAGATCATTTTAACTGACCCTACCACCTTGTGTCTAGACACAGGAAGCAGAGAGCCCTCTGGAGAAAACCTTTTTTTTTTTCTTGCCATCTCTATCCAGTGACTTTCATTTGGGGTTTCCTGACAATCCTAAAGTATTCATTAAATGTTAGTACAGTGATTCTCTGACAGAAAAACAAAAACCACAGAGAGATATAATATTGGACATTGGAACCTACATTGCTTACTTGGGAGAAAAAAGCAAAAAAAAGTGCCAACAGCTTTTTGCCACCAGAGCTTCAGGACAGAATAGCCAGAAGAAATAAAGGATTTCAATGTCTGATGACAATATGTCAACATTTGGTTACAAGCTGAAGATTCTTCAGAATTTTCTTAACTCATGCTCTTCCCCCCATGAGTGCCATCACTAGTTCTTGTCACAAGGCTTTCCTTTATAGTATGATTGATTCTACTATCTCCAATTTCATTCTTGGATGCTATTCAGCTGACACTGGGAAAGCATTTGTGGACTTTCTGAGAATGGATGAAGAAATCAAGAAAGGATTTAATCAAAGGTGTGGATTGCATGAACATCGCAACAATGTGGTAGAAAATGAACAAGAATCAAGATCACAGAAGGAATATTCTAATTAAATAAAAAAAATGTGAGGAGCGTTTAAAAAAAAATCTACCAAATTGCCCATCTGTTCTAACCTATGGGTTGGATGTACCCACGTTTGTTTTCTCTCTGCAAACAGACAGCTAGGGAGTAAAACCAAACTCTCTCTCCTCCTCACCTTTTCTCCTCCTGATACTCCAAGTATCTTCCACCATGTTAAAGAAAAAAATATATATAAATGGGTCACCCTAAGAATCCTCTTTGAGGAAAAATTGACAAATATCACCTACAGAGAAGGAAATGTGAAACACCACACCTAAAGTTATGCCATTATTTCTAAAACATTAAGCAGCGCTCTGGTCATAACCTGAGAGAAATGCCGACTATGGATGGGGTTTACCTCCGACGCCCCCCACCCCATATGAAAACAGCGAGAGCTTTCCACAGCCGAGCACATAAGTGAGAGCACAAAGCTCGCTGTCTACACACAAACACACATCTCCCTCCACCCCAAGTCAGAAATGAGAAAGCACCGCAAAAAAAGGGGGGGTTGAGAAAGCCTTGGAGATCCCACGTTTTGGGCGCCGCTCTCCCCTGAGGCGCGGCTGAAACGAACCCCATTTTCCGGGGTTTTCTCCCTCCGCGTCCTCAATCTGGCGCTCCCGGGGAACCTCTAGCGGACGAAAAAGGACGCGCAACGATCCCCAGCCGATCCCGAAGTGCAACCCCTGCGCAGACAACCGCGTTTGGCTTAAAGAGCCGCTGGAGACCGGGCCACGGTGCCTTCCCGCCTTCCTCACCCACCCGCGCTGCGCCTAAAACATGCAAAGGCCGGGTTGCCCGCGCTTCCCCCTGGACTGTACTCTGCAAACCGCGTACAGAAGGCGCCAAGGGAAAACGCGCCAAACATTCCCAGCCGACATTCAACAACCCTAAAGTGCATGTAAAAAAAAAAAAAAAAGCGGGGTGCGGGATCCCCCTTCTGTCTCCATTTCAGGCGGGTCTTCCTTTATGGCGCCAGTAACTTTCCCTCTCCTCGGAACCAAAACGGGGCTGGTAGTGAAGAAACGGAAAGGAGGTGCCCAGAGATGGACTTTTGAAGGAGAAGGCAGGAATCCAATGCAAGGTGCCCTTTAAAGCGCAGGGGAGAAAAGGGGGGGAAATCCAAAGGAAAAGGCACCTTCTCTCTTTCGCTTACCTGCACGCCGCTTAAGTCTTCCCGACGCCGTGTGAAACAGAACCAAGCTGGGTGTCACACAAAAACACACACACGATCGGTGATCGGCTTCTTTCTAATTCCACAGTTCCTTTGGATATTGGCCACGGAGTGGGGAGGGGGAAGGCAAACCCAGAGAGCGATCCTTACACCGGAGACCCACGGGCGCGTTGGGAGAGAGTAAGGCGGGGATCTTCCCGCTTTCCAAGTTGGCTCGGTTCTCTTAGTTGGTTATTTTCCACAAATAAATCCCCCAAGATGAACGGTCACTAAAACAGCAAGGGATGGTAGTGGTGGCGGCGGCGGCAGAAAATGAAATAAAAGGATTTTCCGACCGAGAACTGTTTCCCCTTTTCCTCGTTATCCGACAATCCTTCAAGAAAGGGGGTGAGGGGAAAAAAAAAAACAGGCAGGCGGATTTGTCTCTCTTACTCCAGCGTCTCCCCTTCCTCTTTTTTGGGGGCGGAGGGGGGGAGCGGACCTTAAGCCGAAATTCTGGCGCGCCCCAAGAAAAACGCTTCTCGCCAAAGCTTTTGCAGCGCGGTCCACTTGCGAAGATGCTGCTTTAGGCGGAGGAAACTTTCCGGTGCAGAAGGAAACAGCGGCGCCAGCAATTGCATCCAGCGAGCCCAGCAAGCGATCCTGGATCTAGGTGAGGATGGGCGGGCGGGCGCGCGTGTGCACGAGCGGCTCCTTCCGAGGCTTGAACACGCGCCGCGAAAGTCCCGCAGAAGGGGATGGGAGGGTTCAGAGGAGAGAGAGAGAGTGGGGGGAGCAAAAAAAAAAAAAAGCAAAATAAGACAATATGCATGCAATATAGCGGATCAACGCGCCTTCTGTAGTTGGAGCATCGCAAACCAGCCTCCTCTTCCTTTTTCTCCCGAGTCAGCCAAGCAATTCCGCTGCTGCTCGCTCGCTCGCTCGCTTCGCTACACCGGAGGGGAGGCAAAGAGGCGGCGTTTAACTCTTTCCTAGCCGCCGCCTCCTCGACGAAAGCCGAGGAGTCGTTGCCGCCAAATCCGCGTTGGAGCTCAAGGGATGCTCGCGTTTCTCGGAGTAAGCATCGCCCGGCAGCAACCCCTCTTATCCTGGGGTGACCTGAGGAACAACTGTAGGGAAAGAGGCGCGGGTACGCCTCGGCGATAGGTACGAGCGCCGGAGCCCTGGATACGCGCGTCCTCTTCTTGGCCGCTTTCACTTTTTGTCAGTCGCCGCTATTAGGGAATGGGTGGGAGCAGGTGGGATGCTCAACCGGCGTAGGGAAAGGAAAAACCCAGCATTTGGGAAGCGGCCATCTCCAGGGCTGTGCAGTTGCAACCCGGCCATATGAATAAACATATCTGAGATATGTATAGGATCGGAGTGCGTAAGACTGAAGCTTTGTTGCCTTGCGAAACGACAGGATGTTGGAAAAATCCGATTTTTTTATTATTATTATTCCCGCAGATTAAAGGAAACTGTTTCTCGGTGGTTTCTCAAAGTCTGGCTACAACCTCTTGCCTGATCCGAAGTCGGCAGCTTTTGATCCGGAAAGCTGCCCCGGTGGGGCTAAGGCTAAGCAAAGGTTCTGTTACTCATCCTTTGACTCCAGCTATTCACGAGAACGCAGAATATTCTCCCAGATGTGCTTTCACTTGTGCCTTCTCCAGGTATAAAGTCTTCCCTGAAGCCCTGGGCTGAGTGCACTTACTTGAGAGTAAATTCCATTCACATTACCAGGTATAGTTATTCTTCAGAGTAAATCTGACTAGGTGAGCTGAGGCAGCATAAGAAAAGGTCCTGATTAATCTTGGATCCCCTAGCGGTGAGATCCCCCGAGCTTGCTCCCTTGGACACCATTTGTTTTCTGAGTAAAGGAGAGAAAAATGCGCCAGCTTTGGATTTAATTTATTTCTTTCGAAAAATGATAATTTGAGGGAAGTGGTGCAATCGATAAATGCACTTTTCAGATACTTTAATTGTTTACATCTGGGTTGGTCATGTTGATTGCAGATGACAGTTATGACAAACCATTAGAAAAACTAGAGAATAGAGGTTCTTGTAGATCTTCCGATACTGCTGATTTACAAGTGCCAGGAATATTCGTTATTGGACACATTAGGTTGGTCTTTGGGGAGTTATAATTCAGTGATATCTAGAAGACCACAGGTTTTCAATTTATGCCTTACTTAGCCAGGAAACCTTTTGGTATCTTGGGTGAATGGTGTGAGATGTGCTTATTGACAGATTTTGGTACATAATCATGTACCACAAAGGTGGTGTTGACTCTTAGCAACCACATAGACTTGGATGAAACTAACCAAGTAGAAAAGCAACCTAGAACTAAGAAGAACTTTCCTAATGGTGAGAGCAATCAACCAGTAGAATAGCTGGAGGCTTTCAAAAAGAGACTGAACAAACATTTGTCTGAAATGGTGTAGGGTCTCCTACTCAAGCAGGGGGTTGGACTAGAAGACCTCCAAGGTACCTTCCAACTCTATTATTCTATGTCAGGGATGTCAAACTCACAGCGGTGTGTGTGTGTGTATGAATCGTGCTGGCCCCGCCCCTGCCCCGTTTAGCGAAGGGGAAAAGGTCCTGATATGTCATGTGAGAACTCTGTGAAGATGGCGAGTTTGACACCCCTGTTCTATGATTTGTCTCCAGCTTTATCCTTCAGTTCTTTTAAAAGTCATACATTGTGGCTATAATCCATCCTACTGCAGGTCATCCTCTTCTTTTTTCTTCTACTTTTCTCAACATTATTTGTTATTTATTTATTATTTATTAACAGGATTTTTATACCGCTCCCTCTCCCGAAGGACTCGGGGCGGTGCACAGCCAGGTAAAAACATACAAATAAACAATTTAAAAACCCAATTAAAATTAATTAAATCAAGGCCAACCAAATTAAAATTTAAAATTTAAAAACAATTTAAAAATATATATTAAAAATTAAAAACCAATTTAAAATCCCCAACCTAGGGGATCGTACTAGGCCCGACCGGCTTGTTGGAACAGAAAGGTTTTCAGTCCGCGCCGGAAGGTCCATAGGTCCGTGATGGTCCGGATCTCCAGGGGCAATTCGTTCCAGAGGGAGGGTGCCCCCACAGAGAAGGCTCGGACCCTTGGGGTGACGACACCGTCCTGACAGTGGAACCCCAAGGAGGCCCACCCTGTTTGAATGCACAGGTCGGCGGGAGGCTGATGGTGGCAACAGGCGGTCCCGTAAGTACCCGGGTCCCAAACCATTATAAGCTTTTAGAGTGCTAGGCCTTACATGTCCAAATAATAACAAACTCACCTGGTCATTTGTGTTTTACATGAGAACTCTGAACCGATTTGTTCTATGAGCCAATTGTTTCTTCTTCTTTTTTTTTTGTAAAAATTTTATTAAGTTTTCAACAACAAACAAACAAACAACTACACAAACAAACATCAAACAATATATCTTTTTTTTTCAGAGCAGCAAGATCCCGAATTATCACTTCTCCATACAGAAATAAGCTTAACCACATATTCATCTATTGCGTTCTATTCCATATCTCATTACTATAACAATATTATCTCAACATTTTATCCTCTTCCCTACTTTTCTCTATC
>JAEANM010011628.1:0-15182 GCA_017656035.1 Myanophis thanlyinensis | reverse complement strand
CTTTGTTTTCTTCCTCAAAACACCCTGAGAAGTGGAAGAAACGTCTTCACACTACCGCGACCATAACCACGCCCCCACTGTTATAAGGTTTAAGAAACTAGAGATTTTGAGAACAAGAGATGAAAGAATAACATCAAGGCCATTAGATTGCTAGGTATAAGTACCCCATAGCACAACAGGTTTGGGGGGACACACAAAGGATAAATGCTACCTTTTGCTCCTTCTTTTCATTTTCCTTTATCACTGCCATTGTTCTTTCCACCTGCAGTCTCAGTTTGATCACTCTCTATAGCAGTGCCATATATGATTGCAAATCCATTCAAGATGTAAATGAAATCTCTATTCTTTAGTCAATGGCAACATTCATTGCTTTCAATTTGCCAGGTCCTTGTTTCTTCATGCTGCAATGATGTTTTCTGGAAATAAAAGATTTTTGTCTGGTAATTCTCCTTGCCTTCTTCATATTTTACATCCTAAAAAGTTAAAAACCTATCTCTAAATCTGATTTACCCTGTTAAGATTAGCATGGAGCCTACGTTTTATATCAAGTGTGAATGAATTAGAATTACTGAATGCAGGGACAAGCCACTTGATGTGCTTCAGATAAGAGAACGCAATGGCTCAGTGGTTAAAGATTCCGAGTGTCAGTTGGAAAGCTGATAACCTGGGTTTGAATCCTAGCTCTGTGGGATGGGGTGAACTCCCATTACTTGCCCCAGCTCCTGCCCCACTATCAGTTTGAAAGCATGTAGACAGGTACCATTTTGGTAGGAAAGTAACAGCATTCTGTGTGCCTCAGTGTATAGTCATGCTGACTACATGACCATGGAAGTATCTTTGGACAACTGTGGCTCTCTCTTTTTTAATATTTTTTTTTATTTTCTTATATTTTACATATCATCACATATTAATAAAATCATATATAATCAAATAAACATATCTCTCCACATCAAAATAATTACAAAAAAAACATAATAAAAATTCCATAGTTTCATATCTTTTTTTTTCCCCAAGACGATATATCTTTGTGTGCTCACCGTGTTATCTGGATATCTTTTAGTTCATTAATTATCTCATATCGTATTGATCATTTAAGGTACAAGCATTTTCAGCTTCAAATCATCTTGCAAATTTTCCCAGTTATTTCAATGTCATTTATATATCATTCCTCTTCTAAATTTAATATATCTGTTAAAAGATCTTTAACAATCATTGTAAAGTCTTTCTCAACTCTAAATTTTTTTAACAATTATACATTAGATATCTTGTGCCTACTTCTCTATTTTCTAGTTTCATATTGAGCAATTATTGAAATTCAAATTACCATAAACAAATTGTGTATTTAAAACTATTATTCCTAATAATATTCCTAAATATTATTCCTAAAACTAATTTTCTTTCCCTTTCTCTTAGTCTTTTCTAACACCACTGAACTCTGGCTCTCTTGACTAAGAAACAGAGATGAGCACTGCCCTTTAGAGTCAGACACGACTGGACACGACAGGGAATATCTTTTCCCTTACTCCGTACTCCAGATCTTTTGGATTGTGTCTTATTAGCAGCTAGACTGATTCAAGCCCATGGAAATTGAAGTTCAAAACATCTGGACCACATCATGCTCATCTCCATGTTAATGGAAAGGCATGCAGAGCCAGCCCCATTATTGGCAAATTAAGTTGACTTCCTCAGGCAACAGGCTAAGATCAGTGCTAGCAGGTCTGTCACGCACATAAACAAGTACAAGTGGCATTCTTTCTCTTGAACCAATCTTTCAACAACCGACTGGATTATCATTGTTATGGAAAGACTGGTTGACTATTTTTTCTCTTATCCTTTTTCTCCCAACATATTACAGAGTAGTACTGGGAAATAGTTTTGACCAAATGGCTCAGGTTATCTAAGGAGCACCTCTTCCCCATTACATCTACCCAACCTATCAGATCCAGCAGGAGAGACATGCTGTGGCTCCCTTGTGTGAAAAGGTTCCATCTAGGAAATGAGCATTTTCTGCCATGGCTTCCACCCGCTCTCTATGTACTGTATATATTCCTATTAGACAATGTCAACTTATATTTCTGTTTCTTACTTCTTACACTTATTGCCCTCACACACTAATATTTTAAAGGCAGAGTTTGACTAAAGACTTACCACCTATTAATTCAGATACAGAAATGAATTATCAAGAGAAATATAGGATGGGAACAATGCAGAATATTTATATGAGACTCCTCATTTTCTGGAAAATGAAATCAATATACAATAAGATCACTATAGCACTAGTGAGAAACTTGATAGAAAGCTTCTCCTGTAAGATGGCAAAACTTTAGAGAATTTCTTTATTGGATTGGATTCCCCCAAAGTTTGAAATATTGTCATGGTGTTTTAATAAGTGAGAATTAATTTGACTAACACTCCATCTTATCAACATATCTTGTTTGCCCATCACTTTCATAACTGGGTTTACATAATGACCTCTCTTATGTTATTTAAACCATAGACCAGAAGTGAAATTCAATCAGTTCTAGTCTATTCACTAGAACTGGTAGTAAATTTTCTAAGCAGTTCAGAGAACCGGTTGTTAGAAGAAATCTCCTTTTTTTTCACTTTACAGGGTTAATCCACCCAGCCACACCTAACAAGCCATGCCCACAGAACCGGTAGTAAAAAAATGAATTCCACCACTGCCATAGACTTGTATCCTTGAAGAACTTTTCAAGCTTTACAAACTTTTAAAGTTTCTAAAAAAGCTAGTTATTCTAACAAAATATGGTCTATATATACTGTAGAATCATTTTTTCCTCTCTTTTGGACTTGAGCTAAGAACAGAGGTTCTTTGCTAATTATCTATATTGTAAATCACTAGGGGGTTTTATGGTGAAAGTAATGGTGCTGAACTCTAAGAACATCATTTATCCACTTATCATAATGTCAAAGTGGGTGGATGCCTGTAAATGGATACATTACTCTGCTCTTAGAGCAAGACAAGTCATCTGAGTAGAACCAGAGAAGGAATAAAATGAAAAGAGAATGATGGCAAACCAGCAGAGTGGTGGGATCAGAATAGCTTAGGAAAAGGTGAAGAATATGTGAGTGTGTGGTGGGGGAAGACTGGAGCTTAGGCAGTTGCAATAAGAAATCACACAGCTAAAAGAGTTTTATATACTGCTGCCAAGAACACTCCATGGAAGTGATGGTTATGTAGTCACTAAGGATCAAGTGTGATTCAAAGGTAGCTTTATTGACTTTTAAGTCTCTGGTATATAATCATTCCACAAGAGGGTGTTGTGTTGCTACATTAGTATGCCTGCCTAAGATCAAATAGAAATTTTAAGTTTTACTTTAAATCTTTGTTTTCCCTGTTCCAGTCACTCTAGATGGCATGATTCCTAATATAACGATCCTACACTATTTGTACGTATATATGAAAGTATGTAAATGTCTCTGTCTGTGTGTATATCCATATTTATGCAGGGTGCTAAATTCCCCATTCTACCTCAGTAAAAAAGCCATTAGATTGAGCCTAAACACAATCTCCTTTCCTTCCTTCCTTCCTCCCTTCCTTCCGTCCTTCCTTCCTTCCTTCCTTCCTTATTTTGATGGACATTCTCAGCTAATTTTAATGGGGAAAATCATGACATTTTGTTTAAGACAATAGTGTGTTCTATGTGGCCTGAAGATTGCAGGTAGCCCCACCTATTATTTTTGTGATGAGTTAGGCTGCTAGTACTTGACATCCAAGTACCAAATAAGGTCTCTATTTTTCCCCTGTTTTCCAGTAGGAATGTAAAATGAGTTAGGTTTAACTCACTATAAAAATTAAATGATCTAGTAGCACCTTTTCAGTCTCACAAATGTTATTAAAAAGTAGACTCATTTATGAACGGCATCTCTTAATCATATGCATGGAATTCATGAAACATTATACTTTTTAATAACATTTGTTAATTTGAAAAGGTGCTAACTCAATCCCAATTTTATCTGCAGAGCCTATACAGCTTTCCCTTTACAACTTCTATGAAAATTAGCCCACCCAAAGAGCAAGAAAATACTTAAAATCCTGCCTCCCTCACATCTCTTCAGGCGATATCATTATATCACTATCCCATCCAGCCTTGTTGTCCAAATATTAAAAATATTCACTATTGTTGTCTATGCTTCTGTAGAGGTAAGTTTTTAAAAAACAACATAATACACAAGAGATGGGCCATGCCTTCTTACCTTATCTTAGATGTGTTGCTCTGCATGACTCTTCAACATTGGCTTCAACAGCAATGAGTTCCGTGATGTTCAATGCCCTCCCATTGGCTATATCTGTGCAAATGAGGTATAGGAGAAGATGCATACCATTTTCAAACTTCTGAAAACTTAATTGCTCGTGACTATCCATATGTTTTTAGCATTTAGCTCTCATCTTTTATTATGTTGATTGGGACTTTTGGGAGATAGACTTTAACAATAATATAGAGAGCCACATGTTCTAAAGGAGTCACTTAATATGAAGATGATTTCTAGATGCTCCATCCTTTTACTTGCTTGCATGTGTACTGATATTCCCAAGTGACATTGTAGGAAGGGGGGGGAAACAAATGATTTCTACTTCTGTGTTACATCTGCTCTTGTTGGCTGTTTTCCCAGTCCTAAATGAAGCTTTATAAACCAAGAATCTTCTCTGGATCTCTCCAAAAGCTGCCAAGGCCATCTCCTCTCAGAATAGTAAATTTCGTGCAGATATACAGTACTTCAACACTGAGAAATAAGGAGACCCCTACAATCAGAAAGTGCCCTCTCATCTGAAATCATGACTGCTCCCATAGGAAGACATACCCACTAGAGAGGAATTTTGCCCAGAGCTTCTGAAAGCAGAACAAAAGTCTGCTCAGAACCATTGGTATTTATAACTTCTGAAAAAAGAAAAATTAAGGGACCAACACAAAAGTGATGAAAGGAATAAAAAAGGAAATGCCAAGAGAATTGTAAAATTAAAAATGAATTAGAGAGTGACAATTGATATAGACAGCATGAGAAAGGCAACTAAGAGTAAGGGAGAGAGCAGAATGGTCCCTTCAAGAAAATATCATGCCTGGATCTTATTTATTTTAATATCCAAATATAGAGGCATAGGATACAAGTAAAGATGGGGCTGGCCAAGACCTGAATCTATCATTTAGGAACAATGCTTAGTATCAATAAACATATAATGGAAAAGCATATAATTTTAGATGAAGCCTTTATTGTGCAACTGTCACACTTCATTCAAAGAATTTTATGGTGAGGATTAACTGCAGCATCTTTTTCCAGACACTATTCCATTGAGGACACCTTGTGACAAGATGGCAACAAACACATTTAATTAATAAATAAGTATAAAAACTCTACAGTTTGATTGGAATTACAGTAGAAGTCATTATCTGGGTGCAGTCTCAATCTCATAATTAAATTATATTGTATACAAGCATTCTTATATGAAAATATATAAAGCATAATTACCCATTATTCCAATGTTTGAAACTGCATGTTTACAGATATCTTGTAGGAATTCAATGTAGGAATTCAAACTTAATATTGTTGGGCAACCCTGCTTTTATTTATTAGTTTTATTCTACCTTTCATTCAATGTATATAGCATACACAGTGTTCCCTCTTTCTATTTTCCCTCATAATAACCCAGTAAGTTAAGAGAAAGTTACTGGCCCAAACTATCCAGTGAGTTTCTATATCTGTGGGTAGAGTAGAACTTTAGTTTATCCATTCCTAATCCAAAATCTTAATCCACTACATCAGTTGCTTATGTTTATTCATTATTTTCTTTCTTTCAGCAATTATTGACTTTCTTAAAATGTGAGTATTCTAGCTTTCCATTCATATTGTCTCCAGAAATAGTCATCAACATTACTGCTTTAGAAAGGAACTTAGATTCAGAGGTATGTATACTTACAGATATACAGTACATATCTAGCACATTGTTCATTTTTGTGGAACCTAGTGTTGTACCTGCAGAATGTACAAGTGTTATTGGCATGAATTGTTAGCACTTCAAAACCTACTGACCGCAAGGGACAGCTGGGAAACATTATTATTTTTGCTAGTTGCATAGTTGGTTAAATGTTTAGATTAATTTTGGCATTTTTAATCCACCTATTGAGTTTTTCCCAAGGTTCTGGGACAGACAGATTTTGTTGTTAAATGTTGTCACAAGATGTAAATAAAGTAGTATTTTTCAATTGACTGATAGTGATTTTGTCAATGCTAATGGATAGATCTAATGACTGGTATTACATAGGTATTATATTTATTGTGTTTCCTCAACTGAGTTGTTATTATTATTACTTATATCCTGCCTGATGGTCAGAAAAGAGGCAGCTTAGTCCTCAGAAGAAATGGCAGCATGCTAAATATCTAAGAAGGGACCCTCCATAGCTTTTTGGATGGTAAACTGAGGAAGGAGAAATGTACTTCCAATCCTACAAGATCCTGTTTCTCAACCTTTCAAGAAAAGTAGTCTTGATACTCTTAGCTGGACTATCTTGAAGGACAAACAGTATGTCACACTAAGCATTTTCTCTACGATTCTTTGTCTCTTTATCTACCCATTCTTTTGGAGTAACCAGATGTTTCTACCTGTCTTTGTTTTCACAAGCATGCTTGTTCTCTTGAGTTTCACCTGAAAGGATGTTGTTAGCTAAGAGCCAAGCTCTTCCTTAGCTTCCATGTAGTTCCTATAATAAACTTTCTTTCTGATTCAATGTTATTTCACTAATTGTTACATTAGTTATGTTCCTACTCTCCAGAATACATAAATAGTTCCCTCCACTAATGCAAAGTGCATAAAAAGAATAAGATTTAAACTAAATAAATGAATGGTAAAGCACATGTTTTGCATTTTGAAACTCAAAATCCAAACTATTATAACATCACCAACTAAAAACAAATTAATTTTATGATGGCATACATAAACCTCCTACTACAGCTACTATATGTTGGACTGTCTAACATCCCCACTTGGTTTCTAAAAGAGAAGAGCACCCAGTTGGGTCCTGACTTTGAAACCATCATTGTTTTCCCAGTCCTAACTGATTTAGTAGATACTTTGCTATGAAACTTGGTTGAAATTGGCTTCACTGTTTTCAGCCTTTCTGTTTGTTCCAGAAGGTGACTGACTTCCCTCCCAGGAGGACATCCGTAGAGACAGTTCCTGTTTCCTTGCCCTTCCCGCTACTTGCCTTCCTGAACCTGATATGATTGTTTCTCTGGGCAGAATACAAAATATGCCAGCAAGGAACGGAAGCCTCTCATACTTCAGCAATTTACCAAAAAAGAAAAGCTTCATGGGCATGAGAGCAGTCTCTTTTCCTGACATGGGATCCAGGCCATTCTCAGATCATTAATCTCTCACCAGAACTGTGGCCAGACACCCTCTGGTTCACAGAAGAAGGCATATTCGTGGGAATATTGCAAACTGTGAACCAAGACTGTGAGCAAGATTGTGAGCAAGGCTGGAAGGACAGATTCATTTTGCCCATACATGGAGATGTTGGCTACTGTAATAACTTAGCTGAACAGAAATCTGAAGTGTTATCATTAGCTTAGTTTGGGTAATAGCCATACTTAATTCTAAGAGACCCATTCTCATAATAGCAGATTTAATCATGACTCAGATAACAGAAATAAATCTCAGAAGCAAATTGCATGTTGTTTCAATTAACCAGCCAGCAGTGAATCCTCATTTTTATTGTTTATTCTACAATAAGCTTATGACTTTAATTCAGATTATGACTTAATGACCACTCTTAGATTGGAAAATTCCTCCATTTAACCCTTGATTCTTGATTTAAATAAATAACTATAAAGTATCCATTTGTGTCAATTAAGAACTTTCATCTCTTTTTCTAAATGCCCAGACCGAGGAGTGGGGAGACTAATCATACAGTGGAGTTTTAAGTGGATCCAGTTTGTGTGTAAGACATGAAGAAAAGGGAAAGTGAGCATAAATTGTGTGATTTGACAGTAGAAAATGTCTGGCATATGATTCTGAAAGACTCCCAATGCAACCAATGTACAAAGCTTTCAAGCATGAAGTGTGAAACAATTGTTTCATGTAGAGTAGGGGTGTCAAACTCGCATTGTCACAGAGAGGTCACGTGATGTAGCGCAACTCCCCCCCCCCCTTTGCTAAACTGGGCATGACCGTGGCCAGTGCATGACACATCTGAGCTGCGAGTTTGACAGTCTTGATTGTAGAGAGCTACCAGACAAGGAGTTTATTGCATTTCTGCAGCCGCCCTCATCCTGGTAGCTGCATGATCTAATTCAGGCAATTCCTTGATGGCTGGTGCTTAAAACTTTTTTTAATGAAATAATTAGATAGTTTCGGTGGGGAATAAGCAATTGGCAATTAGCTGTAATGAACTGGATGGCTCTCTATAAGCTCTGCAAAGTTACATGCGAAATGTAGGCTGCAGGGAAAATGGGTGAAATTAAGTTTGGATTTAAAGACATGATGGCTTGCAAGTTGCAGACCTATTTTGAAGACATTTCTTCTATGTCATTGTTGATAATATTCAGAGTTATCTGGGTATGGACTGTACTGAATTTTAGTAGATTCAGGATATTTACCACAAAATACTGTAAGTATTATTAGTTTAGCCCAAGGTACTATGCTGAGCTTAGAAAAGGGAAATGAAAACTCAGAATATACAAGTCTATGAATGGAAAATTATGTTTCAGGAGTATCTCTCTGTCAACTGGAGCAGATGGGAGAGAAGAGAAACAATTGACCACTATAACTTCTGTCCACTACTAAATTGCACTAGAAACCACTGTTATGTGTGTTGCTCATAAAAGACTTGTTTCAAAATAAATGGAGGAGAAAGGAGGAAGAAGGAGAAGTAGTACCATATTTTTTGGTGTATAAGACACACTTTTTCCCCCCAAAAAGGGGATGAAAATGTCTGTGCATCTTATACACCGAATACAGCCCTGTTTTTGGTCTCCCGAACCCTGCATGTCCCGTTTTCACCCTTCTTGACCCCCCAGAAGCACTCAGGAGACCTCCAAAACACTCCACATGGCCCATTTGGTGAAAACAGGCCGCATAGAGGGTTCTGGAGACCTGCAGTGTGCTTCTGGGGGCCAGGGAGGGTGAAAACGGAATGCACAGAGGCTAAAAACTTTTTTTTCTTGTTTTCCTCTTCTAAGTCTACTGTAGGAGCATCTTATAGTCCGGTGCGTCTTATAGTCTGAAAAATATGGTAGTTTTGTCCACAACTAAATTGCACTGCTGTAGAAGCCACTGATGTGTGTGTTGCTCATAAAAGACTTGTTTAAAAATAAATGATGGAGGAGGAGGAGGAGAAAGATTATGAAGCATCAACTTTCACATGCTATTTTTTCATACATTCAAGTCCCATATAAGGGTTATCAACACATCCTTAGAAGAGTGCCGAACACTGTGTCCATGCCATCCAATTGTCTTGGCAAAGGTGTTGCTGTGGAAAGATTCTGTGAGCTACTAATCCTAAGAGATCAACACCCTGCACTTCAGTTATTGTTATCTTTAAAATTCTCATTCCAGTTCTCAGAGCATCAATTAATTTCCTGGTGCTGTATTAAGGAGCAGAGAAATGCATTAAAAATAACTCTTACCTCTTCCATACAATCATGTTTCTTTCCCTCTTCCATTTCTTCCACTATTGCCATATTTTAAAAAAGATTATTATCTGTTATCCCTCTTTGTTCTAGAATTAAGTTAATAAGAATTAACTATAGTAACACATGTATAGTCCTTCATTCATACCAAAAAAGATTTATAATGGCAAATGACCTATTCATTTGTTTGGTAGTTAATTATATTTTTCATTTGTTCACCACCCATCTCCCTCAGGTGCAACAATTATGAAATAACCAAAGAAACTATCAAGAATATATCTATATTTTTTTAAAAAGTAGATAATAAAATATTTAAATTGTGTAAATGTCAGTGGAGATTCTCAGTCATCCATGTCATACTTGTCGCAAAGGTGCTTTTTCAAAAGTCAACTGGACTGTTTTTTTTCTTGAGGAAGAAGAAAACGTTTTGCTTCCCATCCAAGAAACTTCATCAGTTCTGATGGGGAAGAGATGGAAAGATAAGATACTGACACTTGAAATTACATTTTAAAATTGTGTAGGCATTTAAAATAATTCAGAAGAATTGCTTTGGAACTTGCATCAGTAAAACATTTCTGCCATTCCATAAAGCAGTGCCTCTTCTGTGCAGATGCACATTAAAGTCTGAAAAAAGGAGGCTGCTTTATTGTAGAATTGTAAATAGATATAATATTAAAGAAAACAGTTTTTCTCTCCAAGTAGTAGGTACTCATGGCCAAAAGCAAAAGATGAGAGGAAAAGTCATAGCAATTTTTTTTTTAAATAAAAATATAATGTAACCAAAAAATATGACTGTTTACCCAGTAAATACATTTCCAATTTTTGGAAGTAAAATCTGGTCCAGTTCCAAGCTGGGAGAAAGATGCAGGAGAAATGAATTTGGAGGCAAGGTGCAATTGGAAAGGAAACCTCCATTTTGAAAACTGAAATTATAAAAGCCCAGTCTCACTCAATACCAATGAAGAAGAAAAACAACAGCTCTCAGAAGAAACCAGCATGGCTGCATAAAGAACTCTCTGAAAAATTGAAAGACAAAAAGGATAAGTATAAAAAGTGGGAAAAGGGACACACAACTAAGGCAGAATATCAGTAAATAGCCTGAACTTGCAAAAATGAAGTAAGGAAAGCTAAGTCCCAAATTAAACTAACATCTTTCCCCGAAAATATGACCTACTCAGAAAGTAAGTCCTAGCTTGATTTTTACATGTGCGCCCAATATAAGTCCTACCCAGATTACTTATGCCTATTAATGCATTTCTCTAGTTAGCATAGTTTTTTGTTCTGGATATGGATAATGAATATGTCCAATGAGCCTTTGCCTGAAAGCAACTAAACAGTGGTTAACTACAGTAAATCCTGGCTCTCAAAAGGGAAAGTTGAAATCTAAACTCATATCACATTATGCTAACATGCAATTTTTTTAATACCAGGAAAGAAGAATAAAATGCCCAAGCGTTAGCAACAAACAATGGACTTTGAGCCTTTATTAACAAGAAAGCCAAAAACAAAAAATAAATGAGATTTTGGCAGAACAGTTAGTTCATTCTCTAGTGTGTGAACTGTGTGAATGCAGCAGGCCAGGCCGTATGCTGGATCACATTGATAACATTGTGTGTGGAAACCAGCTTGCAGTATCTTGATTTTCAGAGGCCAACTAGGCCATGAAATTTCATTTTTCAATCAACTCAGTTCTCCTGTGTCCCTGTAGAATTCTTATAACCACACCTATGATTATTTATATATTTTGCTTTTTCTTATTCATTAACCTGTTCCAGGGCTAGCCTATCTTTACTATACCATCTGAAATATCATTATCAAATGGAAATAGCTTGTTTTCTCAATAAATCTAGTACAATTTGTCTGTCTTCCACACACATTATGTCTTTTGAAATGTAGAGGACTGAGCTCATCAAAGAAGATAACCTCAGCTAAAATGAATCTAGGTATTAAGAGAGCAGACTTTTTAAGCCTAAATAGTGAAACAAAAATTATCCAAATGACAGAACAATTGGTAGGTATGTTCAAACTACACTTGCAAATACTGTAAGTACAATTATACCTTCTTGTGGGAGTCTTATTTTTTTCTACTCTACTTTTTACTTCAGCAATTTTCAGACAGACTAAAATAAGATTCTACATAACACTTGCACAACTTTATAAATTGTGATTAAAACATTGTTCTTGTTTTCCTCATTTAAACATGGCACTCAGAGTCATAATTTCTTTTTACCTGCTAAAACCACAGAAAGGAACAAATTGTAGCTTGCTAGCCTAATCCTTTAAAGTTGTACAATTTCTCTGAAAAGTTTCATTTTTTAATTATTTAACGAAGCACAGAGATTTTTCTCCTATCAGAAAAATTAGCTGGTCAAGACCCAGAACGAGGGTGTGCCCAGTTATCTATACAATAATACCATTCCCAACTATATTGTTATGGGTTTCCAGTCTTAGTTTTTTTGGGTTATAACATATAAGGCACAGGTGGGCAGAAATTTACAGTAACAGGATACAAAACAGTAACAGGATCTCCCCTTGGAGATCCGAACCACTGTGGATCTCCAGGCCTTCCGATGCGCCCTAAAAACTAATTTATTCCAACAAGCCGGCCTGGCCTGACATGTGAGGGGTTTTAAATCTTGTGACGTTAAATTTTAATTGGAATTTTAAGTCTAAATTTTAACTGTTTATTTTATAATTATCAGCATTAATTTAATTAATTTTAATTTGGTTCTATATTGTTATATTGTATACATGTTTTTATTTGCTGTACACTGCCCCGAGTCCCTTGGGAGATGGGGCGGTATAGAAATCCTGACAAATAAATAAAAGCAAATGTCTTGGAGAGAACAAGAGTTGCACTGGACACAAGCAGAATGGCAGGGCTCCAGGAAAAGGGAGATTGGGGTGTATAGTTCATTTTTAATTATGCTGTCATTTTGTACAGTAATTGGGAGCACCTAGCCAGCCATGGGTAACCTCAGAATACTAAGTAGGATCAGACTTAGTAAGATCTACCAAAATATATCAGGTGTTTAGACTAGACTGGGAATTCAGAATAACATTTTGGAACCCACTTCTATATTGTTACCAATAAATCTACATTAATTCCCATGGAGAACCCTCTTACTTAATTCTTCAGGACACATAAGAAATCACATCAAGCATGAAAATTGATAAACCCTTTAGTATCATAGAGCCTGGCTATATGAGAGACTGCTTATCTTTACACATTTCCACTTGTCCAGTTTAAATCAAGCACAGTGGGCACACTTTGGCTCCTGTTGATAAAACAATGCCTTTTCTCAGGAGCCAAAAAGACATTCCTTCTCAGTGGTAGCAACTGCATCTGGAATGTCATCTCTCCAGAGATCTATGTTACTCCCAAGGTAATAATTTTCAGAAAACTATTAAATACTTGGTTGTTAATTTGTGTTATTTACTTTTTACTTGTAATAGCAATAGCATTTAAACTTATGTACCACTTCACAGTGCTTTACATCCCTCTCTAAACTGTTTACTGTATCACCATATTGCCCCCAATAATCTGGGTCCTCATTTTACCGACCTTGGAATGGTAGAAGGCTGAGTCAACCTTGAGCCTGGTGAAATTCAAACTGCTGAACTGCTGGTAATCGGCAGTCAGCAGAAGCAGCCTGCAGTACTGCATTCTCACTACTCTGCCACCATGGCTAATAATACATACTGTACATTTATACAGTCTTAAATATTTCCTTTTAAAAGCATTATTATACATACAAATTATGCATATGATTTATTTATGTATTTATCGTTAGATATATATCCTATATCTAGGAGCTTAAGGTAGCTTTTAAGAAATGTATGCTTCATTTTATGCCTTGAACAACAACCTCAGAGGTGGGCCAAGTGAGAGCACTTGCTCAAAATCACACACTGAATTTCTGTGTCTGAAGATAGTTTTGAATTTGGGCTTTCCCATCCTAGTCCAACCCCTTAATACTACACCACACTAATGTAATCTGTTAGTCAGCACAATCTCTTTAACAGATCAAGTTATACTCCTACTATGAATCTCTGAGTCCAGACAAAGGGCTATATTTGGAGCACATCTGTGGCAGCAAATGTGGATTTTTAAAACTTTGTTCCGCCCAGCAGAAACTGATTTGAATTCTAAAAAGTAAGTGGCTATCAGCCATGCCTTCCATGTCTTTAGGACAGTCAGATAGTAGCAGATACCCAGGAATGCAACATAAAGTTTGCAGCTTTCAAATCAAATCAAATTTTATTCATCACATACAGAGTCATACATGATACGAAATGCAGTGAAATGCATATGCGACCATTCACGACCATAGATAGTAGAGCAAGAGAATAGTCTTAGACAGAATAAGTTAATTTAAGAATAAGTTAGGAGTAAGGTAGTTATGGGGACTCGGTTGTTCTGGGTTGTTATGGTTTGCAGTTTAGGGTCTGTATTGCCTGTGGGAAGAAGCTTCTTCTTAGTCTTTCTATGTTGGCTTTCAGGGAGCAGAAGCACTTTCCTGACCGTATCATAGCAAACAGTCCATTGTTGGAATGGCTGGGGTCCTTCACTTTCTTCCTGGCTGTAGTCCAGCATCATTTGTTGTAGATGGAATGCAGTTCAGGGCTGTAGATGATGTGCTCTGCTATGTGTTTGTCTGTCCTGCATGGTGCTGTTTTCAAACCAGGTAGTGATGTTTCTTGTCAGGATGCTTTCTACTGTGCAGGAGTAGAAGTTTCTGAGCACACTGGGGGTCAGTCTGAAATCTCTCAGACATCTGACATGGTATAGGCATTGCCGGGCCTTTCTCACCACGATGTCAATATGTCGGGTCCATGTCACATTCTGCGAGATGTGAATGCCAAGGTATCTGAAGCAGTCCACTCTCTCCATTGGGCTCTTGTTGATGACAGGAGTCTGGTATGTTCTTTTCTGCTTTGTGCTAAAGTCCACTATCAGCTCCTTTGTCTTGCTGATGTTGAGAAGGAGGCTGTTTTTCTGACACCAGTTCTCCAGATTTCTAATCTTGTCTAGGTAGGCCATCTCATTATTGTCAGAGATCAGGCCCACCACAATGGTGTCGTCAACAAACTTGATGATGGTGGTGGAGTCTGTAATAGCTGTGCAGTTATACATGTATAGGGCATATAGCAGGGGCTCAGAATGCAGCCCTAGGGGACTCCGGTGTTGAGAGTGAGTGAGGTCGAGACATGCCCACCCATCCTTATAGCCTGTGGTCTCCCAGTTAGATGTATCTTAAAGTACATGGCCTCTTTTTTAAATTAGATGCTAAATTAGCATATTTATTGCCTGTATTTGAGTGGGCATCATATAATAATATAGACAAATGATATTGAAGAAGGCTTTACTGTGTATATACACTCTCTCACATAAAACACACACAATTTATTTTGAAGTAGAATACAAAAACCTTTCACATAAAGATTAATTAAAGATTACATTCAAATCCACTAATCTGACGTCTTCCATCATTTTTCACCTTTCATCAATATTTTTGGTATGTGTGTGTGTGTGT
>JAEANM010011627.1:0-15184 GCA_017656035.1 Myanophis thanlyinensis | reverse complement strand
CTCCAGCCAATGGGAAGCGCTGCTCCAGGAACCAATCAGCGTTCAGCAGGCTTCCTGCGCATGCGCAGTATACAACATGAACGTTCCTGCATAATGAAGTGAGAGATGAAGTCCAAAATATCTAGAGAGCACCAGACTGAAAGCACAACCACAATGCAACTGTGCAATACATCCATCCACTCATCCATCCATCTATCCATCCTAGAAAAGCATTTAGCAATTTTTTGGTCCAAAAATAAGATCTTTTTTTAAATTTCATGCCACTCACTTGAGCAGTATCTATCTATTCTTGATATTTATTATGTTGATGGAGCTTAACATAAATGTGCAATGATAGTGTCTTTTAATCTTGTTTGCATTTGTGAGAACTGGACTTCAGTGAGGTAGAATGCCATGTTGATTGCATCAAAATACGAATGGGTCTTTCTTGGAAATGATCATTAGAAGATTGCTGATTCCACTAAATAGAATCACATGATTGCCTTGATAATGAACATGCATTTATACCCCATTTTTCATTCAAAAACCCATATAAAGTGGTCTCTACCTCCTGTATTCTCTGTAGCAACCACCCTGTGGGATAAGTTAGATTGACAAAGGACAACTAGCCCAAAGTCATAGAGAAAGATTCCATGGCCGACATTGGACATGAACTTAGGACTACCTATTACTAGCCCAGTGTCTTAATCACTATGCCACACTACCTCTTTACATTGCATTAATACAAGAGCAAATAATCCTTTTGTGGTCCATAATGCAAAGTTTTGTATAGAGATGCAGTTAAGATCCATGGTGGTGCAATGGTTGGAATGCAGTGCTGCAGACTAATTCTGCCGACTTGCAGCAGTTCGATCCTGACCAGCTCAAGGTTGACTCAATGTTCCATCCTTCCGAGGTCAGTAATATGAGGACCCAGATTGAAGGCAATATGCTGACTCTGTAAACTGCTTAGAATGGGCTGTAAATTACTATAAAGTGGTGTATAATTCTAAGTGCTATTACTGTTGCTATTTTCTCTCTTTTTCTACCTGTGTTTTTCTACTTGCAAAAAAAAAAAAAAAGGAGACTAGAGAAGGCCTTCAACTCTAGCAATAACATTAAGGCATCTTGCACGGCTTATGAATGCCATCTGAAGAGGTGATTTAAGAGACAACTTTCCCTGACAACTTTCTTTCTTCTCCCTTCACTTATGCAGGTAAGAGCATCATACTGGAAAGATTCACAGTTTGGAACACTGAATAGTTAAGCCTGGCCTATGTATGGCAGTTGTTGTACATATAAGCTGTTATTTATAGTTTTTGTCTTTCTTGATACTGCTTCCTAAAACTATCTGAAAAGTACTGCCTTTATTGTAACCTTTAGTTCAGCTTTAGAGTATTTCAGTTAGTTTATGCTTCTACATTAAAAAAAGGATGTGGAAATGGCAAGACAAGGCAGCCCATTTAATGTTTCTTCTCTCTCTTGCTCTGGCTCTCTCTCCTTGCAAAGCTTAACATGCCATTATTTAACATCTAGAGGGGAAAAATAGTGCTTTGGACTGATTTTACTACAGATACTCTTGTTTCTTCCAAAAAGCTGTGTACAATGAATGTTCTTTGATTCATTATTATCACCACACAAACACACCTTCACCTATTGTGGTTGAAATACTGTCTTAGAACACACTTAAGCATTTGCCAGTAATAAAACATGAAGCATAGCTTTTAGAAAAAAAATGTGCCTTAAAATTACCAGAGCTAAGTATATACAATAATTCAAAGGAAACTAAAGCACAGACATATTACTTAACTGTTGCAGTTGTTAATAACAATAATACAATTAACAATTATAAATCAGTAATAATCTAATGTCAACCAATTTAGTGTAGTGATTAAGCCATCAGAGAGAAACTGGAAGGCCATGAGTTCTAGTTCTGTCTTAGGCAGGAACTGAGCTGGGTGTCCTAGGGCCAGTCACTCTCTCAGCCCTAGGAAGGAAGCAATAGCAAACCACTGCTAAAAATCCTTGTCAAGAAAATTGCAGGAACTTGTCCAGACAATCTCTAAGAATTGGACATGAATGAGGCAAAAAAACCCTACAATAAATGGAAATACATTTCAATATGTTGCAATAATAAAATATAAGGATTTAATAATTTTTAATAAATAACTTGCATTTTTGAATAAAGCACATATAATTTAGATCCTTATATGACCACATATTATTTCTTTTCCAGAAATAAAAAAAAAATCATTTTCTCTATTTAAGACACACATACACACACACACACGCATTCTATATTTCAAAATATTTAGAATCATTAAAGAAAAAAGAGGCTTTTCTCTTTAATGTCTGCTTTCTTGAATGATTGTATTTCTTTCTTTTTCCAGCTCTTTCCAAATTGCTTGAATTGGATTTAAATGCAATTGCAATTTGTCGTATTGATTTTCAAATTACAAATCTGCAGACTTCTTGGAATGCAGCATTAATATAATCAGCATTCTGTTGATTGACAAAAATGAGACATTTGGCAAACTATGGTTTTACCCAGTTTGTAGTCCAATAATTTCCTACTTTCAAGCATCATAAAACCATATCAACTGGCATTCACAAAATTATTCAAGTTGGCTTGCAGTATTTAAAATCCCAATAGCAATATCAGGCAATTAGAAAACAGCATGCCAATAATAACACAAAGGTTAGGTTCTATAGCTTGTTCAAACATCTCTGTTTAACATGTTCCTACTTAACACCAAAATAAATCTGAGTACACAGCCTAAGGGCTATATGTAGTCTCCTGAAAGTTTATCTATAATCTCCTAGACATTACTGGCAAATTGCAAATTGTAATGTGACATAAGCAGGAAATAGTGAAATATGTCCAAAATAATCAAATTATCTGTTATTTAAGTTGATTATAATTATGTTTAGCAGCTTAGATTAGCTATAGTTTTTGATCTTCATCTACTTCTACTTCCAGAAGACTTTACATCACTTTAGCCCTTTTTTATGATCTGATTCCTGATGTGCCACTTGAGGGTTTAATGTCCTTTAGTGTTCCTGCTCCTCCAAATTCATATTTTACAAATCGTAGTGGCTGAGTTCACATAAACTAAGATACCCTCCCCTACAATTTAATTATAATTAAGTGCAGCCATACTCCTTAGGCACCATCCTGATCTGTTGACTTCAACATCCATGAGTTTCATCAACAGCTGAAGATCCCTATGTAGAATAGTGATTAAAGTCTTGGTTTGGCACCCATGTGCCCGCATTCTTTTGCTCATGAAAATATGCAATTTTACTTAGGAAACTCTGACTGAAAATGAATCAAAACACAATTACTACTCCACAATGCCAGCCAAACACAATAGGCAGACCCTTTTTTACCCCAGAAAAGACAATGTTATATCTGCCACAGGAGATAAAGAAGGGTCACTACCCTTATTCATCATTGCAAATAATGCCTGGATATGCAGGAATTTATGAAATAAAAATGTAGCCCTGCACTGAATAGAAATATTTCCAATCCAGATACCTATGAATTTCTGTTCATTTCATACCAACTCCTTTATAGCACATTTATTTGTTTGTTTGTTTGTTTGTTTGTTTGTGTGCTTGTCTGTCTGTCTGTCACCAGATTTTGCTATATTCATGTTTGCTATAGCTGACTTGGCACTGGCTACCTTGTGAGTGATGGGATGGTCACATAAAATGATGTCAGTGGCATCTAATCGAAGCAGGCCTTTCTTGTATTGTGATCTTGCTGTGTACAGAGACTAATATATATGTAGCTATTACAGAAGAATATTTGTAGCTTAGGGTTGAAGTGAGGGGTCCTTGGTGCTCTCTGAGCTTGCTTGTTTTCCTGAATTACCCAAACTAAGTAACATCATCAGTGCCAGAGTAGTACTGATGATGTTACCTAGTCTGAGTAACGAAACATCTGCCAGAACACAAGTAAGCTCAGAGAGTACCAAGGACCCCTTATATATAGCTATTCCTGTGAAAGCTTTCCAGAACCAAACCTCTGCACTGAACATCTGGATGCCTGAAGGAAGCCACTGTCATTTGAATAAGGCAAGAAGTAGCAAGGAGGCTTATCAGAGGATGAACATTCCCAATTTTACAATGCCTCTACTGGAATTAGATTTGTTTTCTTCCATTCTTCTTTTGCTTCTGCAATAGGTAGCATTTCCCCCTTTATTTATCTTACCTGTGCAACCAGCTCTGCCTCTGAGAGCTCTATTGGTTTTCTCAAGTAATGCTGAATGGTTCTGTCCTGTTATCTCTAGCTTAAATACAACAACAAGTCAGGCATTTAAGATACAGGACATATCCAGTCTCTTTCGTAAGTCAGACTGCCTTCAGAAGTTCGACTGAGGTGTCCAAATAGGCATGGATCAGAGCTGCTGGCTGTAAATCCAGGATTTATAGTGGCTAGACTTGAATATAAATCCTGGTCACCACTGAGATACACATGAATATTTCCCTTTAGTATTTATTTAGGCATGGTAACATAAAGGCCTAATTTTAAAAAAAAGTTTATTAAATCAATTTATATGGCTGCCTTTCTCACAAATGCTACTCAAGGCAGCCAACAGCACATTACTTAGGTATCCCAAAAACTTGGGGGATTTTTTGCAGGATAAATATTTTTAATTATTTATCCTATTCATACTCTTTAATTATGTATACCATTATGCTATTTATGTATACATAGTATACATACTGTATTTGTACTATGGTTTAAATGATTTACTTTCTTATTTTAAATATGACATGCTTTCAAAGAGTAGAACGCATGTAAATCATGTCAGTGTGTAGTATCCGTACGCACACGGTGTGCCCACACGCTGTTCAATTTTCTTGAAAAAGAAACGGGAGATCAAAAAACAGGGTATGAATCTTGCAAGAGATGCTTTAGAACAGTGTTTCTCAACCTGGGCAACTTGAAGATGTTCAGACATCAGCTCCCATCATTCTTTGAGAATTCTGTTTGAGAATTCAGATTGAGAAACACAGCTTTAGAGTGTTTCATTCCACTTCTGCCATTTGCTTTTAAATTGATGATAGGGAAAGAGGATAAATGAAACTATTTACCTTTCCAACTTCAGGAAGATCCCCTGAGGGCAAAATGATCCCGGGAGAAACAGCTGATCCCTTCCCAGGTGTATCCCTAAAACTGCTACAAAACCTCGGATAATTGTGGTGCCATTGCTATTTCCATTTTCACTGCTCAGCAGTTCTTCCATTTCTTCACGGGAATTTTTGCCTAACCTGTCTTGTCTTCTCCCCAACACCCTTATCATAAGAATAAGAAAATATTGCTGAATCCACCCACTTAAACATAGCAACTGTTTAAATTATTTTTTTCTTTTCCAAACCATGGATGTCCTTGTAACAACTGTTTCTGAAGAGCAAAAGCCATTCTCTTCTGAAAATTTTCTATATAGTGCAAGTAAGGTATATTTGGAACTTAATACTCTCTATGAACCCAATCTCCACTTTAGGATAAAACTACTTATTTTCTGTTAAAGCTGAACCAATTACCTCTGACATTTTTCACTTACTGACTCTTTTCTTTTCAGTTCTTTCCAACTGGAACTCTCTGTAGTTCTACACTTTTTAAAAAGATCCTGGAAGCTTAAATGTTATTCATTATATTTACAATTATATAAAGTTTCAGGAAGCTTAAATATGTAAACATTTGTGTTTTTTGGACTCTATTTCACTTACATAATAACAAATTGCTGATCACCTATTTTTACAAGTAGAACAAATTGTGTTTCCAAAAAACATTAAGTAACATGAATAACAATGTTACCATTTATATAAAAATGGCTTTTCTTGCCTATCAAACAATAATTGTAAATTAAAATAAGTAATAATCTGATACTGTGTAATTACTTATTTATCTTAATTCAATACTGATGTAATTTTAACTTGAAAATATGTATATTCCTCAACACAGGAAGAATTCTGAGGAATTGAAAGGATTGTAATACAAACTTAGTAAAAAAAAATCTACCACTGATTATTGAAGAGAAAGGTCATCTTTAATATTTTTCTTCTCATTCTCTATCACCATAACAACCAGATCTAAAAGAACTATAAAAAGAAACAAATAAATCTGCCTTTAATTCTCACTGTTTTAATTTTTACACCTCACTAATTAAATTTGCCCCTACAATTAAATTAAATGAGGCCTGAGAAATGAATTCATTTTCTAAAACACTGTCTCCTGCAAATAGAGTAAATCTCAACAACTGTACCTGACTTTAATGTTGATTCTCTATTTTTTCTGTCTTTCAAAAGAATTGAAATGAGAAATTCATAAAGGTTTAGTCCTAATTTTTAAAAGGTGCTGTCTAGAAAAGTGAAGATGGGATACTTTGGCTGACTGAAATCACGTTCTCCCATGGCTGAAAGAAAGGCAGTGGCTCCACCAATAGATGGCGATATGGATGTGGCAGAAGCTCTAATATGTTCTTTAGCATTTCTTTGATTGGTGGCAGTTTCTGTCAGAAAAACTTGTGCTACTATTATTCATGAATTGGAAACCTCAGTGACTTTAAGCAACGTGCTGTGATTGAGTTTTTGACTGCTGAAGAGTTTAACTGAAATTCACTGCTAAATACAGGTTATTTATGGTTACTGTGTTGATGTGAGTATTGTGCAAGATGGGCTAAAAAACACCATAAAGATGATGAACTAAGAAGAGCCGACTTTTGTGATCAGCAGTGGAATGGACGACCCATGGCAGCAACTGACAAGCTTCCCATGAGAAATGCTAATAAATGGTTAAGGACAATTGACAGAGAAATTGCTGTCAAGCCTGGCATTTCACAGAACACAGACATGTGGGTCACATTATTAATGTCCTTCCATATTGAAAGATTTGGGCAAGAGCATACTGGTGAAAATTTCAAGTTGAAATTTGCCAGTCATTGTTGTCAAGCTAAGAGGATCAAGATGAGGATTTTTTTTTCATGGTTTCAGAACAGCTGAGGAAACATCATATCATTTTGGCATCCTTATGGCTTGCTAAAGATATCACTGTTTATAACTAATTTGTTTATCTCATGCTTTTTTCCTAAGAAATATGTCATATCGTTATAACCTTCTAGCAGAAGTGCAGAGCCTCCTGTTAACCCTCATTGTGTAACCCTCATCTTTTCATTTGCTGAGTTTCTACAGCCAGTAAGGAAGCAAGATGGAACCTGCCATTCTGATAAACTGGACTGTGGAACAAGAGGATATTTATGCTTTGTTTCTGGGAAGAAAAGTCCTAGGGAAGTTGTGTACACACACACCTGCTAGCATTCATCATTTGTATTATTGATTTGAACTCCAGGAAAGCATTGTGAATGCAAGGTATACATCTTCATAGCCTTACAGTATCTACTTTGGCAACGATGCTATACAATGACCAAGACAAATGATAAAACACAAGAATCATTGTACTAGGTCAGGGGTGGGCAATTATGGCTCCTTCATGACTCGTGGACTTCAATTCCAAGAATTCCTGAGCCAGCCTGGCTCAGGAATTCTGGGAGTTGAAGTCCACGAGTCATGAAGGAGTCATAATTGCCCACCCCTGTACTAGGTATTGCCCACCCCTGTCCTATCTAACTCAAATTCAAATACTAACTTCCCAGGACAAAATGCGCAGTTGGTAGATTACAAAGTAATTCATCTTCTGTTGGTCACTTCAAGCATGTTTAGGACACCTTGGAAAATCCCCCATAAACTTCTCAGTTAAAATTTTGCTCATGGATCCATTTTTTCTAAGCAAAGCTCAGACCTGTTGTTGCTCTGCTTGATGTTGAAGATTTTAATATGCTATAAGAGCTAAAAGGGGGAGGTGTGAGTAACACAAGAAAAAATAATAATGTTAAGATGAGAATAACTGAGAGCTGGATATTATTTGAGAAGCGGAAAGAAAAGGACCATCTTTTTTTAATAAAATGAGTCAATCCTGCCTATTTAAATCAAGAGGGGATGTTCTATATATTCTTCCTTCCATAACTTCTGTTGAGGTAAGAGTGACGGACTTCAAGAAAGGCCATGTCAGTCATGACTCATGCATAGGTGACTTTGAGGAAAAAGGAAAAGAGATACTACCTAGGAAACAATCCCTCAAGAAAGACAAGAGCCTACAATTACTTAATAGTCAGAGAAAGAAACTAAGAAAGGAGCTGCTCTGCTGGAGCAAGCAGTTAAAAATGGAGGACAGGAAGTTTTAGAATTTTAGATAGATTCTTTTAATCTAGCCTTACAATAAAGTAGATTTAGTTCATCTAGTTACATTTTCTGATTGATTTATTTAAGAAGGCTAATACCTAGTGCTTTGACACCCCCTCCCCCCCAAAAAAAACACCCCAGAATGACTTTAAACAGTTTTACTTTGTCAGGTAATTTGGAAATGAGCACCCTATAATTTTTAAGCTGTTAATTCAGAGGTTAGTCGTTTTAGGTTATGGGCAATTTTTATGGGGTTTTGCACTGTTTATTTCTTAATTGATTTTTAAACTTAGTGATTGCAATGATATTATGGCAGTTAAATAAGTTTCTCTGGCTGTCAACCCACAATTTTCCCCCCTAGAAAATCATTACTCTGCCTTTCAGCTAAGCCTTTATTTTTTGTTTACCCATATTTTTGTTTACCCATTTTAGACCACTGTTGTGTGAACTGGTCTCAGTTTCTTTCTGGGTTCAGCTCAAAGTATTGATTATTACTTTTAAAGCCCTACATGAGGGCATCCCCAGGCTGTGGGATTTCTTCTCTCTGAGATTATCTGCCCATTCCACCAGATCTGATCAAGAGAGTGTGTTCCAGGTTCCTTTCCTTAAATGTGAGGCCTAGGAACTGTGCCTTTGCTACAACATCTTGGGATCCAGCAGGCTTGTAAATGTTTAGCTTTCAAAATGGAAGGCCATAAACAGCTGTATTTTCCTGCAAGGGTTTTGAGATGATGAGGTTGGAATTGAGGGATGGTTTTGTTGGGGGTATTAGAGACAGATGGCTTGCTTTTGGGGCAGGGTGAGGGTTTATTACTGCTGTCAACCACTTAAAATTGCAACTCTTTAAAATGATTTTTTAAATAAATATATAACTACTGGTATTCACATATCCCTGCCAATGACTGGCAAGTTTAAAAAAAAAACTGTCAGAAATAATTCCATACTTTCTTTAGCCAGGTACTGACAGTATTATCTGCCTCTTTATTTCACTCAAATAGATGCCCACAAAGGCATTCCTTCAATTTTGGGGAAAGATGGAAGTTTTATGGTGTCAGATTTGGACTGTATGGTAGATAGTTGAAATCCAACTTCACAATTTTTCTCGAGTTGCTTATAAGACACACATTTAGGTCACAGTATGAATAGTAAAATAGTCACATGTATTTAATCATTGTACCCTTTGCATCCTTTACTAATGTCTGTAGTTCTAAATCAGCAAAATACAAGTAGCTAATTTGAATGACAGTACCTATTGCAGTACAGGATTGCAATGTAGCTACCTCTGCAGTTATTGCTCATGAGGAAATTAAAATAAAAAAGTTAAAAATTCAAAAGGATGTGAATAAAATTCATAACATTTGGCAATTACACTCTTTAATATCTCTACCACGGTGGTTTCTCCAAAAAAAAACCCTCCAAATACCTCCTTTCTGTAAGATTTCCTAACAAAATTATTACATTGTAAAATTATAGAATGATTGGTAAATGTTTATACAAATGGAATAATCCATGTTGTTTTATAGTGTAGCATAACATTTCTACAGGGATTAAATAGTGCAGTTTTTTTTCAAAAGCTTAAGTAAACCTTTTTCCTTTTATTCTGTCAAAGTCCATCGAGACTTGCTTACATAAAATAATGTCACTTTGGAAGAAATGTTATCGGGAATAACATGTTGGGAATAACATCGGGAATAACATGATGATCCTTTAGATGAACAAACCAAATCAACCCTCATCTTCTCCTTACAAGTTAAACGCTAATACTCTAGGGTTGTTTTTTTGTTTTTGTTTTATGCATTCTCCTTGAAGTTCTCTACATTCAGAAAACTGGAAACCCTAGAATCTGTGTGGGCAGCTAGACTGAAAACAAAAAACCCATGTTTTTGACTTGGGAAACATACATAAAATAGCAAAGAGGTTGTTGACCACACTGCAACAAAAACAAGCAATATGATTTGCTGAAAAGATTCAGAAGAGGCGGATTAGCCATCAAGTTTCCATTATTTGAGGAAGTTTAATTTAAGGGGGGAATGGAAATATTTGATGATATGGAACCCAAGGAGAGTAGCTGCCATTATATTATAAACAGGTACCATATAATTGTTACCATTTAAGTGTTATAGTGATTGGTATTTGAACTCCAAAGTTGTTACCATCACTTGTTTATACTTTAAATAAATGAAAGAAATGAAGATGTCAGTACTGAGAGACAATTTAAGGAGAACTTGCTTACTATATATAATTTATATCATTAGCATTGGTGGGATGCAATGGTTTTACTACTGGTTCGGTGTGCATTGTTGTTTTGTGCTGCCACGCAGCTTCTAAACTGCAAATATTGAACTTACCAAAGCAGTCTGGGTAAGTAGGAAGGCTGCAGAGGCATGGAAAACAGTAGTTCTGTGCAATTCAGCTGAACTACAAAGAAAAAAAGAAGGGGATATAGGAGAGGAAAAGGCAGGGGTGGGTGGGTAGGGCAAATGCTCGTCGCCACTATTGACTGGTTCACTAGAACTGGTGCATTCAGGCTGAATACCACCAGTGATCATTAGTGAACAGATATTGAAGCTTTAAATGGCAAATTGCATCTGTACCTGGATCACAATCTAGACAAAATTAATTCCTTTTAAGTTCTTTCTTTTTGTTTCTGTTGACAGTGATGAGGAATTGGCTACTACAGATATACTGTTCAGTGAGAGCTGATGAAAAGGCAATGACACAACAGGTTAACAGACTATGTTTATGCTGTTCAACTTGGATTAAACTCTGACCTGGAATAAGAAGAACAATTAACATCTTGCAAGATATAGAGCATTATTCCTCATAATCGGAGTAAGTTTAATTGCTGAAAAATACCAACATTTTCAGAAATGTTTAAAATGTACTCAGCAATAGTTCTGAATAATTGATTCAAATAAATCATGTCTGATCTGAAGTCAGTTGAATTCAGGATAACTCATTGATTTCATGGGGAGAAAATTGTACGTGAGAATGTGTGTTCATGTGTATGTACGGATAGTAATCTGTCAAACTGCTGAATGGGATTGAATGTAAATTATGTAAATAATTAGATTTAGCACATCAAACTAATTTGAGGATTAGAGTCAAAGATATAATGCAAGAGCAATAAGTGTGTGTATTGAATTAATTTCCTTTAAATCAAATCAGCAAATTAAAACAGAGTTCCTCTTAGCTACATGTTTCAATTTCGTTTGTTGAAATCAGTTAAAAATGCTTGAATCTGATGTGCTTTAAGAAACAAAAAGTGTGGATGCAGTAATTAAAAAAACATAAAGGATACATCAAGATGAAAACTTAAAATGAAAACAAAAAAATATGAAAAGCTGGAAGAAATAAAAATATTATGAATTAAAAAGTAAAAATATACAAAGCAAGCATCTAGAACAGGTGGGCAATTATGGTTCCTTCATGACTCATGGACTTCAACTCCCAGAATTCCTGAGTCAGCATGTTTGGCTCAGGAATTCTGGGAGTTGAAGTCCACAAGTCATGAAGGAGCCATAATTGCCCACCCCTGCTCTAGAAGAATCTGAAAGAAGGAGTAGGCGGATGGCACAGGGGAGCAGAAAAAGCCACTCTAAAATGGTGAACTAGGTGCTCATTAAATCTAGTTTATGGCACAGGCCATCATTTGATTAATCTGATGCTGCACAGAACTTGGCATCATTGTAAGATATGTCATGTGTGACCTGGGTATTTTGGTGGTAATGATGAGATGGGGTTAGTATGAATGTGTCTGTAATACAGGACCATGCTCTGTTGTTTCTGTGTGTCCAGAGTCACAGGGCCATGGACTCTCCATGTAGGGATTTTTTCTGTATCAGTCTTCAAAGGCAGCAAAGGTGAGGCCATGTTATTATGCCAGAGTAAAGGCCTTTCTTTGTATTGGTAGTTTCACTTTAGCTAAATAAGCCATAGGGAAGTAAAGTGCCTATTGGATTCCCTGGCAATAAAGCTTCTAAAGTGAAATGTGGTATTTATTATTTTATGAATAAAAACATCACAGACTTCAAGATTTTTTTAAAAAATGAAGTTAGATGAAAGGAAATGTTAGCTGACATAAGCAGGGACAATTTTATGCAGTATTATTTAATTGTAACTTTGACGTCTTAAGGCATGAATTGGATTTGTCATTATCTGCCTTTAAAAATGCTCTTCCAACTCAAACAGTTCTTAAGCTAAAGTTTGATGAGTTAATCTTCCTTGGGAAGAAAAATTGACAAAGCAACAAATGGTTTCTCTCTATCTTTTCTAAAAAAATGTATTAATCCTTTAAAAAGGGAGAAAGAAGCAAGCAAAAGGAGAAACCCTGTTAGTACAAATATATAATATCTATAAATGGAGAAAGGAATTACCAAGATTTTACAGTTAGTTCTCAGTAAACCTTTGATTAGAAATTAATGATAGAAACCATTAAATTACATTTAAATACATTACATTGTTTTAACATTGTAAGAAACAATTTAAATCATAGAATCATAAGGTTGGAGGTGCTCAAGAGGTCTTTTAATCCAACTCCATCAAGGCAGGATTATAAATGTTGTAAATAGAAATATAATTATATATTAGTTCCTCTTCATCATATTCTGATTAATGCACAATACTTATATTTTTTTAAAAATGAATTTCTGATTGTGGCATTTTTATTAATATATTTTCAATGTCTTCTAAAATGGTTTCTAGTTCTCTAATTCAAAATTTCAAGGGATGGCTATTCTAGCATCTGTGGTGGAAAAATCCACATTCTTGTATCAAATAACAATTTGCTGTATTTCCTTTCTTCACACTCCACATCCCAAATCAGTTTCCTGTCTGGATTATTTTATTCATCCTAGTAGTAATATTAACCAAGGCTACCAGATCTGGTTTACAAAAATGTAGAGATGTTTACATGACAGTAAAGAGACTTATCAAACAAGCAACTTCTACTATTAGTTTGTTAACTGATATTGTACATATACAGTATATTTATATATATATTGAAATCAACAGTGGCAGCTTTGAAACACTAAGGTGAATGGATCTGATTAAGAGAATATCCTGGAGAAGGTCAATTTATGTGGTAGCTAAAAATCAATGATGACAATGGCACATAATCAAATATGAGTTGATGTGAGTTTAGCATATTCCTTAAAGTTACACAGAAAAATGGCAAGGATATACAGTATGTATGAGGACGAACTGAATGAAAAGAAACAAACTGACATTTTATTTCATATTGTGGAATAGACATTCAGAATGTTTCATTGGCAGTGTTCTAATAAAAAACAACAACACAACCACATTATGATGGAGCAGAAACATGAAATATTGTCAAAAGGAACAATGAGAATCTCTCTCATATTTTGCTCTAGCACCAGAAACATTGGTGGGTTGGTTCTCCATGCCAAGTACGCTATATCACACAACTTGATGAGAAATTGCACCAGGAGATTTTAATTGCGTGTGTGTGTGTGTGGTTTAAATTATTCCTAGAGAAAATGAGTTAGAAAATAGTACATTAACTTATTTTGCAGCACCAATAGCCATTTTAAATCTATGAAAAGGTAATATTGATTTCCACACTGTCTCTGAACAACAAAACAACAATAATGGCTGCTCCAACACTGGAGGTTTTAAACAACCATTTATCTGAAATGATGTAGGATATCCTGTTTGAGCAGGGGGCTGGATTAGAAGGTTCCTTCCAACTCTGTTATTCTGTTAAAAAGAGAAAAGAGACTTTTCCATGGCTATATGTTGAAATGGTTTTTTTCCTAATGCACATGGTTACTCTGCATATTATAAACCAATCTGACAATGCATTGCACTTTGCAAAATGGCTTGAAATGGAGGGTTTGGATTTCAGAAGGCACTATACATGCTTCTGGCAATGTCAGTGTGAATTTACAACACCTCAATGTTAATTCTGATTTTAAAAATACCCCCCTTCCCTGGATCTACACCGGATCTGACCCATGTGAGTAAACCCCACAAAAACAGGAGTGTTTTGCTGTGAACTCAGAACATTCTGAATTCTGAATAGCTACTTCAAGTTTAGAACATTTCAAGTTCAGAATGTTTTGCGCATCTTTAATATGGACTAGACAACCCTGTGTGACCTGTTGAGTCTTCCTTTGTGAGAAAGGTAGTGCAGTCTGATGTGATCAGAATAAACATTTTTGGCTGACAATATATTTTTTTATCCCAATGCTGGATGATCCCATGATCATCAAACAAGAGTGTATGTCATGAATATAAAAAAAATTCTAGTGGCCAATAAATGTCAATAAAAAGTCAATATTTGCTTGCTAATCAGATAAACAGAAAGCTCATGAGTGGGCAAAAAAAGCAGTGGGAGCAGAAGTGGCATCTGATTTTCTGCTGGCTTCCCCATTGACTTTGTTTGTGGGAAGCTGGCAAGAAGCATTGGATCTTGATCACCTCACTGTGGGGAGGCTAAAACAGCCACAATTTGCAAACAGGTGTGAACATTGTGGAAATTTCAAATCCACAGGAGGAATGGGTCCCAGATTTCTTTTATTCATTCTTTAAATTAGCAAATTTGCGGTATCTTGATTCAAAAATCATTGTGGTATAATGCACCATTTGTGCCAACTTGAGGGTACAAACACACAAACAGATAAACATAATGTTTTAGTAATATATATGGCACTAGTGATTAGATGAATACCATAGAAGTTCTACATAGAAGTTCTACATATTGCATGAGCTCTTCTGGAACAGAACAAAAAAGTGATATGTCATTTGCAGACATCCAATAGAGGCACACATTTTATGATCTGTTATGATTACACGTTGTCTTGGATTTTGCTATGAATCACTGTGTTCAGATTTGATATTGTCTGATTTATTCAATACAATAGGGAGATTATTCTATTATATGACCACACATGTAGTTATTGAAAGATCCTTCCTTCCTTCCTTCCTTCCTTCC